>JABUQX010103486.1:0-35100 GCA_015478945.1 Trachelipus rathkii
AGTAAGCAAGTTTACGTGCGGTCGGATATTCGGGGAAGATGTGGCTAACTTTAGTTACGTCTAACATGTACTGGATGCTCAATGACGCTGAGATTGATGTCTATCATCCATCTGAAATTAAGTCGGATGGTCCGTCATTGTTCACCCAGGGTGAGCTGAACGATTTTGTACGAGAGTTGTATTGTCCTGAGCTCTTGGCTTCGAGGTTGCATGAAAATGAACTACTGGACCATGGCACAAGAGTAACATTTTACCGTAACAGGAAGCAAAGCTGCGGAGGCTCTTCCAGCTCAGGAGTGGTAACCTTGTGTATTTGCAGTGAAGTTGCAGGCCTGCTACTCGCTATGAGACTCCCCAGCATTAACGATGCAGTTGAGTGGCGGACGTTTATTGACACTTGTCCGAAGACAGTTTAAAGTGTGTGTTGTTAACACAACGGCAACAGCGTATGCTTTTGTTCCAGTTTAGCGGTACTCGGTTACGAATGAGAGATGAGTATGCAAAAATCAAGACAGTTTGGAGAGGCTACAAATCTGGTACATGGGATGGGGAATATTGCGATCGACCTTTCAAAATGATCAAACATTTTGCTCAAGTCAGGCAAGAGGTTTCACCAAATATACCTGCTTCCTGTGCTATTGGGGACAGCCGGGCGGCAAAGGATCACTGGACCAGAAAGAGAATGGCCACCGAGGGAAACATTTTGAGCCCAGGTGACAAAACATCGTACGTGAACCAACTTGTACAGAGAGGAAACGATTCATCCTTACCTCGCATTACACATAAAAACTTGGTTTGATGAAACTATTTGTGAAGGCCCTGGACCATGATGGTGAATGTTTAAGCTATATATGCTCAACGTTTCCTGGTCTGAGTGCCGAGAAGAAAAAAAAAGCTGGGATATTTGATGGCCCACAAATACGGACACTCCTCCGTGATGTGCCTTTGCTACAACAATGACTGTGTTAGAGGCAAGAGCGTGGATTTCTTTTTCCGAATGTAGTACAGAATTTCTGGGGAACAGGGAAAGCCGAGAACCACTAGAATTGTACAAAACTGCTAGGACAGTATTTCATTTCTCATGGATTAGAATGAGGTATAAAGTTTGCCTACTTACATTCTCACCTAAGAAAATTTCCGGATATCCTAGGCGATGTTAGTGATGAGCAGGGTGAACGCTCCCATCAAGATCTAAAGTTCATGGAAGACAGTTACCAGGACAAGTGGGATATCAATTATGATTGCCGACTATTGAAATTGTTGAGCTTGAAATGAGGATGATTCCAAAAGGACGCTAATGAGCACAGTAAGTATCGTCTACGAAGAAGAAAGTTACAACCAACGTAGGTATGTTTACATATTAACTAAACCTATTCTTCTATTTACATTCATTGTGTCCCATCATACTCTTTACTTACATAGTTGTATTTATCGTCTTAACATATATCTATCAAAGACTTGTATCATATCATTGCGATTTGTTTCCCTCCCTTCATATATCCAATATATATAATATTTATATAAATAATAATTATATAATTAATATATATATAATTATATATTAAAAATGATAAATAAATAATATATATAATAATAATATATAATATATAAATATAATATATATATATATATATATATTAATATAAATATATATTACGAATATATAGTATAATATATAATATAAAAATTATATACTATATATATATATTATTTAAAAAATAAAATAAATAAATATAAATAATAATATATATATATTATATATAAATATAATATGATATATATAAAATTAAAATATAAATAAATAATATCTATATATTTCATATAAATATTATAAATTATATATTAATAATATATATTATATAATAATATAATAATATATATAAAAATTATATATATATAATATATATATCCAATATTTATAATTATAATATACCTTATAATATATATAAATATAATAATATCTATAATAATATTATATATATATAGTATATACAAATATATTATATATAAGAATATACATATATAAAATATATTATATAAAAAGATAATATATAAAAATAATATGATATATATATAAATATAAGATAAATAATAATCATAATATAAAATATAATAAAAGAATAATATAATAGTATATAAATAAAATAATATAATATATATATAATTGAAATAAATATATTTATTATATTATAAGTAATAAGGTAATAATAATAATAAATAAACACCAATAAAATAATAAAAATTAATATAATCAATAACATAGAATAATATATAAAAAATATAAATATAATTATTATATATAGTATATAAATAATTATAATTATAATATATATAATATATATAAATTATATTATTATATATAATTAATATATAATATATATATATATATATATTAAGTATATATGTTATATATATACCAAATATGGTGAAGACAACATCTTGAAAAAGGTAAAATATCATTTAAATTTTACAAATCTGTTGTTACACACAAATATCTCACAAATGCGATCGTGATCACTGCAAAACCGATTACATTATCTGGAAAAATCAGCACATCAATTAATCAAGTTGCAAAAACCCACGTCCAGAATTTCATGTTACCAGTGTTATATACACAAATGTATAAAAAACAAAAAGTAAATAAACTATTTCAATTTACCATATAGCAAACATTCACATATTAAAAATAATTAAATGAAAATTGAAGTTCGTAATACAATTAAAGATTTAAAACTAAAACTTCATTGGAATAAGCTCAGGTATAAAAATGACAGGAAATTAGCAGTCTCCAGTTTTCAGGGGATAAAACCTATTCTGTAAGAGCTTCAATAAAATAATTTCCTCGTGGCTTCATAAATATTCTTTCACTTTAGACTGCTACAAGGTGAAGAACCCGAAATACGGTGATGCACTATTTAATTATTCAAAGAAACAAATAAAACTTATTTCCAGTGTATTTTCAACACCAATTTGAAGGGAATATTACTTTTCCTTGGTATTATTTTTGAATTGTAAAATTTGATCTGAATCACATGAAGTGTGAATAATCCGATGTGAGTCCTTTATACTAGTTACTGTACACTAATTCACATTCGTCAGATAGATATGGGACTTTTCTATAAATTTTCAAACTCCCACATTTCTTTCTGTAGACGATTTTGAAATGCAACACAAAATTAACTTATTAAAAAAATCCATTAAAGAATTTAAAGATGGAACGAATTCCACTATGACTAGTAAGTACAATGACTGAATTCGAGGCTTTGAAGCAGGGCTGTGGAGTCTAAATTTTTTATGGCTATGTCTTCACCTGACTCATCACTTCATTATTTTCCAACTCCGTTTCCATCGCTGAATTTTGTTGAAAAATTATGCTGGAATTCGCAAGATCTAAGAAAGTAGAACTACACACGAGGGATTTTATCAGTATAGAGAAACTTAGAAAGTCTAATTTTTATCTAAGACTGATTTCTTAAGCCATCTTCAAAACGAAAGATTGTTAATTATATCCACTTGAGCTTTTTGCTTAATTGCCTATATTTAACAACAATAGACTAATTGCTAAATGGAAGGGATTCACATTAGGGCGATGTTACCTTCACTTATGCCTTGTTTTAGTTTATGTTGACAAATGACTCAAGTAAATGAAAATTTTGCCACGTGACAAAAATCAGTCCAAACAAGTTCTCATGATTGCAATTCAGCAGACGTATATGGGAATAGGGAGAACTAATTTGTTTAAACAATCTATTTAAGCAATCAAAAAATAAAAGTATTCTGCTCCATCATTGTAGAACGTCTCTGAAATTAATTATATGCTGATTATGATCATTCGAGCTGCATCATGGTAAATAAGTTTTTAGCTCTGCGACTTGCTCCGTTATCTAATGGTAAAATAAATGAGGAGATATGCTTCTGCAAGATAAATAAAAATCTTTAACGGCTATCTGACAAAGTAATATTATCGTGACATTAGCCAGAGTTGTCACATGTGATAAAATATTGAATACAGGAGAAAATTCTCAAAATAAACAGGCTACCATTGTTTGGTTCTTTATCCGCGTATCACATAATGAATTCTATTTTTTAGAATATTGAAAAAATGTCAAAGGCCCTTATAAGGATTTGACAAATGACAAAGATTTTCGCCCATATATTGGACTAAAGACAATTTTGGCTATATTTATTCTTTTAGGAAAATAAAGTTTCTAAGTTTCAATTTTATATATTGAAATAAACTATTCCTTATGTGAGAACGAATAAATTTATTGTTGTATAAGCTCCAATATTCGGCACACTGACCATAGTTCTGGAACAAACAAGCCAAGAAATACCGCATATGTCCGGAAGATTATTGGCCCGAATAGGCCCCGACAAATCACCCGAAATTTAAACTTACACCGCAAATATCGGTGCATCATCCCTAAATAAATATATACAATAATAATTAAAAATATTATTTATAAAAATCTAATAATATTTAAAAAATAAAAAATTATTCAAATTTGGACGAACTACTTATAATAATATAACCCTAAAAACGAAATTTTAAAATGTCAGTTCCACTGACCTATATAAATAAAGTACAATAAAACCTAATAAGTCAAAATGTATCCTAAATAAAAATCCAATTTTTTTCCTTAGGCAAAATATATATAAAAAAGACAAATTAAGATAATATATAAATTTAAATAAAATCATATATTTAATTTATAAGAGTTTAATAATAATAGTTTATAAAAATATCATCTAAAACCAAAAATATAGTCACCAAAACCCTCACTAGCAGACCCTTATTCAGCGGAGGACCAAGGAAGTGAATATGCATGCTAAAATTTCATTCGCTAGCGTAAATTTACGCACCGCATAACACACCGACGTCATGGCTTTTTAATAAGCTGAGGAAAAATCTTAAACCAAATCAGCAGGATTATAAACACTAGATAGAGGATAGATGAATTCCATCATAAACAAGATGAGGCTGGAGAAATAGCAGGAAGCCCGCAGCGGACTAGCCTTTGGAGTTAACCCAATATCTACAGAAAAATCTCATAAAAAACAAATGTGCGCAGACGCCACAGCACCCCTTGCTGCTACGAAGAGCGTCTTAACAGGTGTGGTACTGTTAGTGGTAAGTTCCCATCGAACATCTGCACGCTACAGGACCTTATAGAAAAAAGAGAATAAAGTACTCAACATCGCGCAGCAAATGAATAGTAGGGTCAAGTGAAACTTGAAAAAAGTGAAGAAACTAAAATTACCCTTTATTGGCTTTTTGGACTCGACACTCTGTCCAAAAGCCGGGTGAAATCCAGGGCCTACCCCAGATTATGAGAACAGTACTCCATACAAAAGAGAGGATTGAGACCCTAAATATAGACTGGAGTAACTGAGGAAGAGGAAAAAAAAATCGCGTCATATCTAAACGAACTCCCAGTTTCTTTGGAGGCCGCCCTTGCAACCGTTGTTTGATGTGAGGTTTTCCAAGACATTTTTTATTTATGATTAAGGCCAATGATGATTATATTGTCAACAGGAGAAGAGACGAGAGAACCGTTAGTAATTGATAATGCACAAAAAGTTAGAAAGGTGTTTTAAGAAGAGGGAGAATTTGTAGAAGTTCGAGATTATATTAAAGATTAGGAAATTATCACAAAAGGTTTAGAGTGAACGATCCCAATTTGGAAATTCTATCAGATACAGCGAGTGGGAAGAGGGGGAGGGAAATTAAGAATCGGAAAGATTAAGCGAGAGAAGCATATTAAATAGAAGTAGTAAAAGAGGGAGCAGGAAATTGAAATGAGTTGAAAGAATGAAGGGTCGAGTCATCGTCATATGAGTAGATAGAGCTAGATGTGCGTTGAGAAGATCATTAATTGAAAAGTAAGAATAAAGTAGGAAGATAATACAGAACCCTGAAGGAACACCACTGATTGACAGAAAAAAGAAGAAATCGGCTCCACAACACAGTGCCGATAGTTGGAGCGACTTTTGAAAGAAAGCTTAAAGAACATATAAGTAAAGTCAATAAGGGAAGGAGGAAACCCAAAGGAGGGAGAGCTTGGAGGCAGTGACGCGTGCCATCCCCCGGTCAAATGCTTTGAGAATAATGTCAAGCCCCACCACGAAAGTCTCCCCGTAGTTCTTAAGGGCGAAAACCATAAATCGGTTAAATAGGAAAGATATATCACCAGTAGACCTCGAACGCCGAAGCCGTACTGGCGAATCGGAAGAAGAGAATGAGATTCCAGATGGTCTAGAAGTGAGAGTTAAGAAAGGGTTCAAAGATCTTAGATAGAGATACAGGTGAGAGCTAATTAGGGGCGAAAGTTTAGAAGGATCAGAATGGCTTCCTTTTTTCGGAATAGGTTGGACATGAGCGTGCTTTCAACGACACTAAGGGAAAGTGTTAGTATTGAGACATAGAGAATATAGTTCAACGAGGGGAGGGGCCAGTCGGAAAGCACACTCCCTTCAAAACACGGGGAGGAATGCCATCCGGGTTACCCCCGCCTTCCTTAAATCGTTCATAGACTTCTCGGGGAGCCCATGCAAACCGATCAAATGTAAATCACAGGCAAAGGCATAGGAACACCTGAGAGGGGAAGGTGGAGGAGGAGGAATGCCGAATTGATCACAAAAAGAGGATTGAGGATTAGTTGAAATATCAGGAAGGCCGAAGAGGATTTGGCCCTTTTCGTTGGAGCAGTTAGTAACGAAGCCATCAGATCCGAAACTCAAAGAGGGAGGAGATGGTCAGAAATTTCAGAAGTTGAATTAGAGATGTTTTGGCAAGAGGCCAGAGATTTGTCAGTAGGAGAGCTAAGGAGGTTAGCGCACTTTCGTTTGAGGAAAGCCAGCTTTGCTTGTCGAATGAGTATCCCTGCAACGATTTCTAGCTGAATTGGAAAAAATTAGCAAAGATGATAAGGAGAACAGAGAATTTTCACACTATCCCGATAAGCAGCATGTACTCTAGCTGAAATGAAGCACAGAGAACTGGCACGATTAAGAAACATGAGAATTATTGAGGAGAGAAAGAATTTAGTCGAAGAAGGAAGAACCTACTCAATCCCGTACAACGATATACAGTGCTCTCCACCATTAGTGCAGAAAAGCCGAAGGCGTCATTCCAGAGTCAAGCAGTCAAATTCCAATATAGTTAGCGTTAGAAGCGGACGCAAGGCCCCCCAATCACCCCGATCAAATTGCCAGAAAAAAACGCATAGGCAGGATGGAGCTGTGGAGAGAAAGTAATTTAAAGTTAAGAGAAATAAGGTTGTGGTCAGATTTACCAATAGTGGCGAGGTGATGTATTTATAGAGAGAAGGACTATGGTGAAACATAGGTCAAGTGTGTTCAAGAATTGGTTTGGACGATCCGGAATGTGTGTGGAGGTTCTTTATTTAGTTGCTCGCAGATCGGTTGAAGAAATATACTGAATGATTCGGCTCCCTCCCCACCTAAATCAGTTATGAAGGATCCCAACCAATCATTAGTTGTGTCCACTTGCAATCACCCTAATAAGAAGGAACCTCAGTATTTGATCAGATAAAGGATATATATACATATCAATACTATTA
This sequence comes from Trachelipus rathkii, assembly GCA_015478945.1. Classification (NCBI taxonomy): domain Eukaryota; kingdom Metazoa; phylum Arthropoda; class Malacostraca; order Isopoda; family Trachelipodidae; genus Trachelipus; species Trachelipus rathkii. The sequence goes on from JABUQX010103486.1 coordinate 7,584, forward strand.
TATATATACCTATATATAATATATATATATAGTATAATAATATATATATAAATAATAATATAATATAATATAATATATTATATAATAAGATATTAATATAAATATATATATATAACTATATAATATATATAATAATATATATATATATATATAAAATTATAATATAAAAAAAAAAAAATATATAAATAACAAAATGTATCGCGATAGACCATTATGATAAAAAGATCTTTCAAGATTCAGCGATAAATCTGAAAACCGTTATCGACGATAAAATTATCGCCACTTAATAGTTTTATCGGTAGGATTTGGAACAAAAAATCATTATCGCGATACCTGATTATCGGTAAAAGATACTATATCGGATAAAGCAGAATAACCGAAACCGTATATGGGCGCCTAACTTATTCGCGATAACGTACCACACCTCATGTTATATAATATAATTAATAATTATATTAAATATTAAAATATATATCAATATATAATATATATATATATATTATATAATATAATATATATATTATATATATAAAATAATATATAATATATAATATATAAATTATATAATATTATATATATAATATATAATATATATATATAATGCTATAGGAGTATTGCTATGTGTGAATGAAGGAATATTGATAAATATGAGGAATGAAAACGTATTAGAGAGTTGTGTGGTGTTGAAGAAAGGGGTGAAAAAGAGTTATGATAGAAAGTATGTTGAAAGATGGTTTGGTCATGATGGAAAGGATGAATGGTAGGTCTGGGTTGGATTAGGAGGACATTAAGTATTGTTGGGCGAGTGTGTTAGGAATCGCACAGGGGCTAAGGCGAGGACCTGAGGAAAATAATGGAATTGAGATCAGTACAGACGGAAATGTTAGAAGGAAGATAAATGCGGAGTTTTGATAGAGGCGAGAAAAGGTGCATAAAAGGAGTTAATGCGGTGTTTCTTACGAGAGGGTATGGTTGTGGCCAACCTCTCCAATGGATGAACCCTTACATTTGACCATCTACCATAGTGAGGGTGAGGTCGTCGCTGTCCCATGAACTCTAGGGTGGATTTTATTTCGACTGCCGACGAGTTTCTCACTAATATAATTGGTACAGTAGGGGGCGGTAAAGAGCCTAGGCCTTTCTTATGACTTTTGATCATATTCTTCATACTGCTTTTCCTTTTCCGATGCAGTAGCATCTTCTCCCAATCTTGGGGAAAATAAGGTAGGTGTAGGCCTTTTATAATACTACTATATATATATATATATATAATATTATGATATATATATATTATATATAATATATATCAATATATAGATATTATATATTAAATATAATTATACTATCACATCAGATCCTCGCATATTATAGATTAATAGTGAAGTAGCTCAATAAATATGTATAGAACTTAGGAAAGTACAGATATACAGTGATTTATTATAATGGCCTATTTTTAGATACGTTGAACTTCGTATAACTCACCTAGCCAAATAAATTACCTAGGTATAGTGTAGAATACCTAGAGTCAACCCTCCCCCCCCTTATTAGATTGAGGCTATAGTACTACTACTAATTATAATTCAGTTGGATGGGGCAGCGGAAGGTATAATGACAATTTTGTTTGCTTCGTAATGACGTATTCGGCGGCCAGAAGTACATGAGGGGACAAATTTGGCCCGATGCAACAGTCGCTAATAGACGTAGATCTATGTGACGACTATAATATTTGTGAGAGAGACCGCCTATTTTAGACAAAAATCTCTCTCTCTCTTGCTCATCGTCTAGAAGGCAAGGAATATTTTATTTTGTATTGTTAAATAGCCTATATAATAAATGTTATTATATTTGTTCTAAATCAAGTGAAGTACGTCAGAACCGTTATGAAAGAGAACTAGGTAATAATGTTATATTAGAAATATGATGAATTTTGGAAGTAATGAGTAATTGTAAGTATAGGTTAAAGAAATGGTAAAGTTATTAATCAATAATAAGTATAGCTCATCACCTAAGAATAATATATAAATCTAGAATAAGATATAGAGACTAGAGGCCAACTCTGTAGGTTATAAATAAGGTAATGGAAATTATGTAGTAGGTAAATGAATAATGGAGGTCTGGATAAGTATTACATTACAGGTGGATATATTAATATACTCATGAGTATATATATGTATATATAATTATAGATCAATTATTAAATCAAATACAGGTATTATGTGATATAGTATCATTAATGAAATAGGAATTAAGTAGGAGATTAAGTACGTAACTCTTGAAGGACACCTAATTTATATTCAGAGAGCTGATAGAGAAGAGAGGGATGCGTGTGGGCTTCGACTCCCCAGATATCAATAAATCAGTCTGATTATAGCTCGAGACTCAAATTAATTGTGATATAAAAGTATACCCTTGATTATAGATAGTAAGCCATCAGAGAATAAGAGATGAAAAAGTGAAAACCCAAAAGGATAGATGGATATAAGTGAGCATAATGAGATGAGAGCTCTCAGTGAACGTACTTTAAGCCCTATATATCCATACCGTAAGCAAGGACTTTGATTAGCAATAAATACGGTCAATCAAAACCAAACAACCTCAAAATGGATAACTTAATCCATGAATAATATGATTTAGCTCTTTAATACGAGGAATGCGCAGAAAAAAATACGATAAAAGTCTCCGTGTTGTATTTTATGAAAAATAGAATAGGGAGACATGTTATATGTTCTCGCGTGCGATCTCACGATCATCTGGCGTTGCATTCATTCAGAGAGTGCCCAGTAGATGCTGGCCTGATTCTCCCGGAGTGGATACATGTATAAATATTTAGACCAGGGACTTTATCAACAAGTGTAATAATCGTGTTTCACAAAGTTATGCAGTGTGAATAGCGATAATGATTGATGGAGCGTGCCTCTAATTTCAGAAGATCTATATGATGGAATGTAGTAAAACAGAAGTGATGTTTAGCATAACAAGGGCAAAATGAGTTATAGAAAGGGATTGCAGGGACGGCTGGTACATCTTTCTCGTGTGCGTTGATGATAGGTTGAATGATGAGGCAAGGTTCGATTGCCTCTTTTCTCTCCAGCATAAGATTATATGTGCTGTATCGCGTGAAAACATTACATTTCCTTGCAAAAACTAAATCTTTCTTATATATCTCATATAAAATCCAAGGTTCTATACGTGCATAATTATAATCTCTTAGGACCCCGCACCAAAAAAAATTTCAGCTAAGCGCGAGATACTAGATACGGACAAGTCGGAGATGACGATGAATACCGATGACTCTGCTGGATTGAACGGCCGCGAAAAGTGACAAAGCAAGGGCACGAATCATACTCTCGATGGACACTCTACCATACTTCTCGTTCTAGATATAATTTGCAATTCCACAGCATTAACGAAAAATAGTGCGGTATAGACAAGAGGACGCACTAGGTATCAGCTGTTCGCGAAGAATCAACGAGACGGACGACGCTATCATAAGAATAAGTGACACTCAAAACGAGAAGAAAGAAAAACAAAAAAGTGGAATAGAAGAGCGCAAGAAAACGCTTCTAACACAGAGATAACGTAGCTTCTGTAGGACTAGATTCACTACGGAATGCCGAAAAAGAAATAATTTAAGCGTCCCCATGCTGAAGCTTAATGTTCTATACGACGAACCCGCAGTCTAGCAAGCCGTGTCATGTAAATCATGCCTAAGTTGATCACACTAACGAACGACATAACCTTAATAGTCGAATCTTGATCAATATGTGGGAGAGTAAGCGTCACTTATCGCATACTATTAGATAGATTAGGAAAAGCGCTTCAAATTCTCCAGACTGATGAAAAAAAGGGACTGACAAAACATAGAAACTCATCTCGGAACCAACCTCCCGACTCATAACATAGATTACTCTATGTCTCAAATAACTAGACACTTTCCCTCCAACTCAGTGATTAGGATAAAGCCGTCAAATCACAATGTAAATACAACCCAAATATTAAGATGCAATTCTGTCTTCAACAATCTCTACTAACTTAAATATACGCCACATGTAAGCTCCATACTTGTATCTATCTAAGATCTTATTGGAAACCCTTCTCAACCTCAGCATTCTGTGATAGAATCATAATCTGGAAAGTTCACTCCAAGGTAGTCCCAGTAATCGGGAACATCTCTGTTGCACCAGAAGTAGAACTATATGGCGATATACATTCCATAATACTAAACCGATTTAATTGTTTTCGCCTCTTAGGAACTAATTTCGGGAAAGACATTGTAGAAGTGAAGGTGGCCGCTTATTGACTATAATTCCAAGCATAAATTCAGACGGGAATGGTCAGCAGTTCACTGCTCTCCAAGCTCCCCTCCTTGGGTTACTTTCCTCATTTATTGGCAGTATAACTTATAATCTACGCTTTATCTATTCAAAAAGATCGCTCAAATATCTAAGCTGATTTTTGATGGGAGCAGAAACTACATTCATTTTTAATCTTCTAATAGTAGTTGTTCCTCAGAGTTTTCTCCTATTCAATAATTTATTTTACACCTACTAATAAATTATATTAACTTTGTCTCAAGTAGTTAATGCTACACCAATAGACCATACTAAATTCATCAATCGCACCGTATTTCCAGATGGACTCGACCCTTCATTCTTTAACTCAATCAATTCTACTCCCTCTCTTTTACTTTAGGAATTGCCTCTCGTCTTAATCTTTTCCGGATATTTCTTCTCTCGCGTATACATGGCACTAGAAAAAAAAATAAACTGTGAACAACTTATCAAAATTACTCTCTAAAAACCCAAATAACCTTTTGACAAATCCCTCCATCTCCAAACCAGACCTCTAACTTTCCAACTGTCTCTATATCCAAACGGTGTTGTGCGTCTTCTCCTGTTGACAAATATAAACATCCTTCACCTTAACAAAGTTGTTGTTTGTCAAACATGAACAAAAAAAAATGGTACTTGCGAAAAAACTCACGCTCCACAACGGTTGCATATCCAGAGGCGCGACACTCAAAAACAGCAGATTAATAGCGTAAGCCTATAACTGCTTTTAAGCCCACCTGATGAAACTCTTCCCTCAGCCGCTCCGCACCCACGATATACCAGCAACCCCGGTTTCACTCCGCCCCACCTACCATATAGAAGAAGATACTCGCTCTCCATCAATTTAACCACTCCAATAAGGAAGCCGAAAGCGGCCAGATAGTTCTGTGTCAACCACGACCGGTTTCATTGGACAGGTCGAGCCAACCAAATCTCAACCGCAAAAAAATGGACTTCTCAACGTGTTCGCCGTAACTTTTCCACGCTCTCAACATCGAGACCCTCTCACGACATTAAACTATGCACAGAGGCGATGTACTGGTAGTCACATTATAATCTAAATGTCCATAGATCAGAATGAAACCGACAGGCCCAACGCCGAAAAAGATGCATATCGCACGGGTACCTTGAATCCCCATAGGCGTAAGCCACCAACTATCGAACGACCTTTCGAAAATAAGACACAATAGCAGTTAGCTATGTATCATGGCGCAAACCCAAACCCCACAAAAAACCGGCAGAGTTTGTCGTTGTGCAAAATATAATGGAATAGCCTCCAGTTGCTAGTGCGCCCGTGGTGCTGCCCCACCTCTTTCTTATCCCCACACCTCGATAGTTATTAGGTGTCAATTCTCTACTCCGATCACGTTTCTGGTAGTCCGTCACAACTGCATTTAACCCGTCCATCACTTATGAAAAGGCCTCCAGCTCTCTCCGTGCTCATCACTCGCCGCCATAAATCAATTATTAGCGCAACCTCAGAACAGACAAGGCTGAAGCTATTTGAAAGCCCCAGCCTACTCCACCCCCCTCCTTATGAAATATAAGGGCTACTGCCGTGAAAAAAAAAAAAGAAAAGAAAATATAAAAAAAAAAAAAGTCGGAAAAAAAGAAAGGTGACGACTGCTAATAAACATCCATGGGTACGCAAAGACTCGGAAATCAACTGAATCTTCCATATTCCCATCCTCAATAACACAAAACATCCATACCCGAATTTATCCTACAGCCAATACAAGATACTACATTATAAACTCAACTCTTAAACACAACAGATGGGATCCTCCACTCAGATCTCAACACAACACAAATTTGACCCCTTTTCAATAACTACTTAAAATTTCCACCTTATAAGACTTCATGCTACCTCACACAAACCATAAATTACCAAATAAGCTACCCTCGTAATCCACAACAAACCACTTCAATCAGACATCTAGACAAATCCTTCCCTATCCCCTCATAACCATCTATTACACCAGCCAAACTCACACACACTTTCACACAACAATAACCACTTCACTTCACCGCAATTTCCTTACCATCTTTCTCAGTACAAACAGTAAAGCAAAATATCAATTATGCCTTTCTAAATTAAACAATCCATCACTCTCTCATCACCAAACATTTATTACCTACTGAACATTTCATATATACAGATGCGAATCTAATATACATTTTCGCCGAAAGGATTTAGAGGTGACTTACTGCGATCTGAGGACCATCTTGTTTCGCATAGCATTAGCACTTTCCTGGCAAAAGATTTTTAAGTGGTAAGTTAAGGCAGCCAATAGAAAAAACCTAACTACCAACCGTTCCTCTTAGTCTTATCGCCCTCTACGACACGTACAGGACATTTTACTAGATGATGGAGGTCAATTTTTTCTCAACCTTACATACGATATGGATATAAGAGAATAGGGATGATCTGTAAAAAGATGTTGTCTAGAAAAACAGCGTATGATCTCTCAAACTATAATTTGAAAATACGCGTACCCCAATGACGAAAATAATTATAAGTTAGACCCCCTATAGGCCTATATTATGATAAAAGAGAGAATATAATAAAAATTAAAATATTAACATATAACAAATAAACATATTAATATAAAAGAAGTTAAATAATATAATAAATCATCTGAGATACGACGTCTGAAACCAGACACAGCGGATCACAATGAGAAAACTATTTCATTACTCACGTAATTACACGAATCATATACTTCGCAAAGTGAATCGTGAGCTATACTTCTTTGGTGTACTCCACATGATATCACTATTGAGTAACCCCAACGAAGAGGGTATGCGCTAGCCCCACCTTTGGAGCACACACCCTGGATCTTACGCAAAAGTACGCGCAAACGGCAGCTAAGCTAGCCGAATATAAAGTGATGTGATATTACTCATTGTTGTCATGGCGAGGGCAGATGAAGTGTGGAATTAAATAGAACGAAATACAGAAAGAAGACGAACCATAATAGGCACTGAAATAGTTCCCTCACAATACCATAAGCGAAACATGACAGATTAAAAATACAGACCATATAATAATTGAGTAAATAAGATAAAAATTGAATGAAAAAACAGCTTAGAAATTAAATCATTTGAATAATAAAAATAACTACAAAAGATTAGGTAGTAGCAGAAACCCCATGTATATATATACCGGCACCTCATAGATCTCTATACTACTCACGCTAATAATATACCTATATACACTAATACCCCCCCCCTAGTTACTATATATATATATATAATATGTCACCTCATTATATATAGTACTCTACCCATCCCTATGACCCATCCCGCCCACAAATAAAACGCCTCATATACCCCTCACTCCCCCTCTACCTCCAGCCCTCCTAATATGCTCAATATTACCGTAACAAATTTAAAATATATATATATAATATAATATATATATAATAGAAATAAATAAATATATATAATAAAAATAATATAATAATATATATAATAAAATATATTATATATTAAAATTATTATTAAATTATTATATGTAATAATATATATATTATATATATTATTGAAGTTATTAATATTATTTCAAAAGGACTTTTAATAAAAAATCAAAAAATAAAAAATGTTCGGCGCAATTTGCCGATGAAGATGACGATGACGATTGAAAAAAAATATACCGATTTTTGCCGATGACGATGACGATATATCGTCCTTCCCTCTCTCCCCTCCCACCCCAAAAAAAAATACTAAAGTAAATTTATAAGTAATAAATAAAACATAAACTACATAATAATAAATAGTTATGACTAATTCTATAAAAACTATAATAATAGTAATATTATACATATACTACTAGTATACTATTATACTCAATAAAGGTTAGTAGGACAACCATAATCAATAATATATACGCCTAGTCACATAATAGTATAATTAATAAATACCCTAAGTAACTACTAAATATATTAATATAATATATAATATATAAAATATAATATAATATATAATAATAATATATAATATAATTAAAGTTAAGATACATAAAAATATATACAACAAAAAAAAAATTATTGAAATAAAAATAAAAGTTTTCACTTAATTAATTTTAATTATAAAAGAATTTCTGATATTATATTTATTAAATATCATATTTTATCGACATTTTGCGAGTGGAGATGCAAGTGTAATAAAAATAGTGCGAATTATATAATATAATAAATATATAATATAAATTAGATATATATATTAATAAAGCACCCCTAGAATATTTCGTACTCTAACTCCCCTACTACCTACACAACTATATATATATAAATATAATCATAAAACTAAATACATAAAATAAATTTACTAAATAAGACTACATATTAACTTTTCCTATTAAACCTACATCCAAAAATATACTTATAAAATTAATGTGATCCACACTTAATCACAGGACATTAATGAAAGATATAAAAACTCACAAATCATATACTCAATAAATCAAATAAACTCCAAATAAAAAAATAATAATAATTAATAGATAACTAAAAAAAATAATAAAATCAAAATCACAAATAAAAATACATACAACATCAAATCAGCCCATACATTTCTATTGCCCGAAAAAACCGTAATAATGAGAACCAATGACCACGAACCCAGTTCAAAGATGTTAAAGCCTCTAAATTATCCGACTCTAAAAGAAAGGAATTATAAGAGATCTCAATACACCTCAAAAATCCAATGGAAAAAAATCATAATAATACAGGATGATATCAAATAATCATAAAGTAATCAAAATGCGTAACATACAATAAAAAAATAATTAATATGAGCATCAAAAATCTGCATTAAGACTTCAACTTCGAAACAGCATAAAAGTAAGCAATCGCCAAATATTTCCAACAAATAAACCACAAGAAAAATTAATAAAATAGTTTAAAGTTGAAGCGACAAAGAATATATTAGCCATCGACTAAGTACAGCTAATAAAATAAGTAATCAAATTAGAATGATCTCATACTAAAATCAAATAATTAAAAATCAGAATAAATATATACACACCACTTAAAAATCAAAATAATGAAATGAATATATGAGAGGTGCGCAACAAAAAAAGAACTTAAAATCAATATGACTTTAATAAAGTAGTGCCGAAAGTACGTCAAAGAGGTACACACTGAAAAAGACCCCCCGGACCAACAATGTGACAAATCGACTCTAGAAAATTCATAAATGGCGAATACTAACTACAGTTTCAACAAAAAGAAAAAACACCCAGAGACTATATTTATCCAAGGGTCCTCCAAAAAAGAGTCAAAGGGTTACACCCACCAGGTACACCAAGATAAAATAGAAGTATTTTTAGATTTTTTTTTTTTTACGGAAAAGAAGCTAGAAGTTTGCCACGTCACAATTGATAAAATCTGATGTTTTAATACCATATCTTAATATAAAAAAAAATTGATTTACCATATCTTAATAGATAATAACAATTAGAGAACATGGAATTTAAAATTCTCCATTTTTAAGATAGTAGGTGAGGTTAAAATACGATGGTGTTATCATCCCATACCCTCCGACAAGTGAGTGGTATCCATATTGTATCATTTTAAAACTTAAGCAAACCCTTTAGCAGTTTGTCACTTACTTAAAAAAAGAAAGGTAGAATTCTGAAATGCAACCAAAAATAATAAGACTAGATGTTACAGTATATCGAATCATCAACTAAAGCAAAAAGTTCCAATATAACTTGAACATATTTAAAAAAAGAAGAATACCCATGAAATGTAATCTATAACAATATAAAAAAGAGACTAGCATAGCCTAACAGAATATACCACTATATGCACAACCTAAAAGAAATAAAAATATGCACACCATAACACCTAAAAAAAAAGAACCGGTCAACAAATTACCCGAGCTCACCGACCCACCACCGGTGTGAAGAGATCCGATACTTAGTCGTGCGAAGTATATACAGGGTTAAGCACCAATATCAGAATATCGGCAGACCCCAAAATTAAAGCGACTTTAAACCTAAAAACCACTAAAAAGCTTCTCTTTCATTCAGGTAACTAGTTTATAGGAATCAGCTTATGATGTTTAATATAATAATAATAATAATAAATATAATATAATAATAATAATAATAATAATAATAATAATAATAATAATAATAATAATAAAATAATAAATAATAAAATAATAAAATTTCTATTAAAATCAACAAATCGATCATAAAATATTACTATACTATATATTAAAAATATGATAATATAATAATAATAATAATAATAATAATAATAATAATAATAAAATAATCATTAAAAAATCTGAATAATTAATAACGTGCGAGAATGAAAAACGGTTAATTTCCATCACCCTTACGCTATTTTTTTTTTCATCCCAATCGGTGAGGATTAATTGTACATCTGGGTTCACCCCTTTTGCATGAATGCCATGCCCTCACCAAGCATAAATATCAAACAATATATTACCCATTACAATGCAGGCATAAATTTACTATAAAAATATTTTATTTATTTGTTTTCTGCACTTGCATTATCAACATTTCTCCTAGAATTGACTTGCAGCTCCCACTCAGCACCGTTTTTAAAAATTCTCCCAGGTTTAACCGAAAAAATTAGTCTACCTATTCAAAAAATAATTTCGGTTACATAAATTTGTTGGATTTACATAAAAAATTCCTTAAATTTTATTTCATTGTTCTTCCACTCTCCCTTAAGTATATAAACTTAAGTTAAGAATGCTTTTTATTATTATCAAGTAGTTTCTACTTCACCCTACACGAACGCAGTAACTATCAATTTAATTTTGTGCTTCCTCTTCAATTTTTCATTTTTTTTTTCAATATTCAATACATTATGCTCCAATTTACCAGGACTCCTGAAATTCTTTTCTGCCTCAGTCATTTTAAAAAAAACACAGCTCCAACTCTTACTCCCACCATTTTAAAATTACCGAGCACAAACTCCACCATTTTTAAACTACGTTACTCTGGTTCTAAACCTCTATATTTTATAGTAAAAAAAAAAAAAAAAAAAAAAAAAAAAAAATTAAATAAGGATTCAACCCAAAATTTTTGCTAACTCCAAAAAAAAAACCTTGCTTGCAGCTTATACTCCTATAATCATAGTTTAACATATCCCTTGTTACTCATTCCCTACAATATGTTTATGTCCTGTTTCAAGTCACTAACTACTTTGAACTTTAAAATCCTACATTTACAAGGAATTAATTTTTTTTTTCATTCGCATCGTCTTCCCAACTACATTACTTACCAACTAGACCAGATCTTTTTCCATTAACATGCTTACTTCCACTATCTTCTTAATTTTCACCTTCCCAAAAATAATGCTTCTGCTTAACATTCCACTTCTGAAACTTACAACTAATAATAATAATAATAATAATAATAATAATAATAATAATAATAATAATAATAATAATAATTGATATAACAGTATTGCACCGTCATTGAGGTATCATTATCCAAACATGATTGATGAGTTCAACAGATTTGATATAGTAATAATTTTTTTCTTCTTCTTCTTCTTCTTAGTATCGAGGTGAAAGAGTGATAAGGAAATTCAAGGATTTTTTCCATCCTATGAAGAAGTTATTTACCAAAAAATATTATTATTATTATTTTTATTATTATTATTAATTATATTCGGTAATAATAATAATAAATTAGAAAAGCTATATAAAAGTTAATAATACCCGTTTAAAAATTGTATATTAAAAAAAAAAAAAATAGCAGGCACAACCTTCCTTTTGAAGTTATCCTTAAATACATACAGAATTAATCCCAGGGGGAAAAAGGGTGTTCTGTAGTAGTAATAATAATAATAATAATAATAATAATAATAATAATAATAATAATAATAATAATAATAATAATAACAATAATAATAATAATAATAATAATAATAATAATAAAATTGCAAAATATATACATATGTACAAAGGAGTGCATTAAATTATGCATACTTAAATATATGTACATATAAACATACATTATTCATGTATATATAATATATATAAATATATACAAACATACATGATTCATGTATATGATCTGAACCTAAAATATAAATATTTCAAAACACTTCTCTCGAAGTAATGCTTAACCCATTTCCATCTCCACAAGTCCCTCCGGAAGAAGGTGGTGGAGGGGGCGGGTCCTCATCTTCTTCCGTCTTTCGAAATGATGAAGAAGAATATTGTTGTCTACCCACCCTCCTTCGTAATTGTTCGTGCTCTTGCTCATTTTGATACTGAAGATTTTCACTCTCTATCAGGTCCTGTAACTCCTGACGAAGGCTTGAGAAATCTTCTAGAAGAGGAACTTTTGAATCTTCAGGTCGATAAGTAATGTCCATCTTACAAAATAATAAATAGTACTTAGAAAAATTAAATTCTTTCTTTCTTTATCCACTCTACAAGTCCCCACAGGGTAGGGTGCGTAACATGCACGGAAACAATAATTAAGTAGAAAAGCATGACGTAAGTCGAAAGGAAACCCCCCCGCACCCTTCCCTCAAGCCCTTAAGTGCAAGACCGTCGCAATTAAAAACAAACTCTAGGACTTCACAACATCGCAACGGACCCCCACTGTGGTATCTCGTCAATGCAAGGGTTCATCTCTTGGACCAGCCCCAAAACCATACCCCCTCACAAAGCCCCGCCCAATCACCCTTATTATGCACCTTTCTTCTAGCTTGAACCAAATTTACATTCCTTTCCTTCAGACACTCCATTACTGACTCAATTCACTTTTCTTTAGGTCTCCCAACACAATCATCTCTACACATCCGCTTGACCAACCGACCATCATCCATCCTTTCTATGTGAACAAATCACCTTAATACACTCATTTATTTTCTTATTCACGTCTTTCTTCACACCCACACAACTCTCTAATGCGTTCATTCCTCATTTTATCAATTCTTCTCACACATAAAACCCCCCTAAGATTATCAATCAGAACAGACTGAACCTTAGATCTATACTTCTTATTCCACACCATGGTTTCACTGAAATTCATTAAAGCCGGTAACAATATACCCTCATGCAGAACCCTAGAGCACTCGAGACTTGGTCCCTTTGCATTCACTAAAGATTTAATTGCACCAGCCACCTTCCTACCACTCACAACCTTCCCACTACACTCCGCATCATCCGTTCTCATTTCATCCAACATAGATCCTAAATATTTAAAGCCAGATATTTGTTCCAATTGCTCATCATCCAACAAGATTTGACACAACGGACTCTCCTCACCCACCACAAACACCTTACTCTATCTACATCTACTTTCAAACCTCTCCTTTTACACACCCTGTCAAACCCCTCTACCAATCCTCCTAAACTTTCTTCCGATTCTCCACAAAAAAAACTAAACCATCAGCATACAATAAGCAAGGTACCCTTCACTCCCTTCCATTTCTCCATCAGTCTAGCACCCTCCTCTTCCACCCATATACTAATTAAACAGCCATGAAAACATAACACATCCCTGTCTCACTCGAATAAAAATAATAATAATAATTTTTTTTTGGGGGGGGCGGGGGAGTAGGTGTACAGGGACCACCACACCACACAAGAAAGCGGTTATACCGTGTTATTTCAACTAACAACAGGGGAAGTACCTAAACTTAACGATATAAAAATCCTCTGAAAGGGTTAAAACTTATAGTGTATGTTCAGTACACAGAGAAAAGAAAAAAATACTATCGCAACTAAACCGAGGAGATTCCGACAGTAAGTGAACAAGCCGATTCTGGAGGGAAATGGCAAGTATATTGGGAAAAAACTTCCGTCCGAGGGCAGAGATGTCACCGCCACTCAGAAAAATGCGGGCGATCATAAGAGGATGAAATAAACAGCAAAATGGTCAGGACAGGGGGGGGGGTTCTCTCTCGTCATGTAATATCCATGCGTCAGATTGGTGTCCGATACGCAAACGGGAGAGAAGCACCTTCCGGCGACGACTCCGTCTGCAGGAAGAAGACCAGATTCCTATAAAGTGTTTTACGTTTCGTAGCTTGGCACCACGAGCATTCTCTTCCCAAGTTCCCAAAATGCCTGCCGGTATGAGACGAAATCCTGTCGAAAGCTCGAAACAAAAGTCCGGTAATGGGAGGTGTCCCAATCGAACATCAGGTGGAAGGTTTTGATCATCTGCTATCCTGTCGGTTGCAGCATGCTTTACGCCCGTATAAGCAAATTCATTACAAGGAATACCCAAATGGGAAGGAACCCAGCAGAATATTATGCTTTTCTACCTCATATGTAACGATCAAACGAATCATTGGGTAGCAGAACCCAAGGGATATCTCGTTGATCAATTGAGCAATGGTAGGAGAGTACTTCTAGAATCCGGGAAGATGGTTAACTTTTGTCAGTAAGGATGGTACTAATTAATTATTTTTATTTTTTTTTGAGTGGATGTACCAGGGATCTCCACAGCACACAAGAATGCGGCTAGACCGTGTTAGCAAACAACGGACAGGGAAATCCCTAACAAAACGAAAGAGGAACAAGGCTGAGATGGTTAGATCTTATACAAGATGTTCAGTTCCAAAAGAAAGGCAAAAACACGATCACTACGAAATGAGATGATTCGGATAAGATGTGCTGAAGGCGATGCTGAAGAGGTATAGTTAGCACGTCAGGAAAGAACTTGCTTCGAAGGGTCGAGATGGCAACGCAATCCACAAAGAGATGAACAACAGTGAGAGGACATGAGGAGCAAAATGGGCAGGTCGGGGGAACCCCCCGTGACATAAGAAACCCATGGGTGAGATTGTATGACCAAGACGCAAAATCGAGCCAGGACGCACCTCCAGGAAGGCGACTCTCCTAACAAGAAAAAGACCACCGCCAAGGACGGGTTTGACATTCCGAAGTTTGGGGCCACGAGCATCCTCCGCCCAACATGACTGTCATGACTGCCAGCCAGAGAGGAAGCCCCGACGCAAAGAGATGGAGAAATCTGTAGCAGGGAAATGGCCCAGACGCACAGCAGGAGGAAGGTAACGGGCACTCGACACCCCTGTGTGCAGCCGCCCGTTTGGCCTCCCCATTGGCCCGTTCGTTGCCAGGAACACCCACATGGGAGGGAACCCAACAGAACTCAATGTTGTAGTGCTGCGCTGGTAACAAGGCAGAGGGACTGTTGAATGGCACAGACAAACGGGTTACGAGTTGACCGGTCAAGCAACGACTGGAGAGCGCTCCGAGAATCCGAAAAGATCGTATAATTACCCCCACGGGCTAAGGTACTGATCCTGTTCACCGCCAAGGACATTGCTATTAGTTCAGCTGAGAAAACAGACAAATAGGGTGGAAGAGGGTATTGGATACTAGTGATTTCCGGAAACACAAGCTTGAAGCTCCACCCCTCCTCCCGTCTTATGAACCATCCGTGTAAACCGCTATATGAGTCGCTATGGACCTCCGCGTGAGATACAAAGGAATCCCTCAACAGCACCGGGTGTGCCTCCGACTTATTCAAAGACTGGATCCCACTGCAGAGAGCAGGAGGCGGAGAGACCCACTGTGAACGGGTAGAGGTAAAATCAAATTGCATGATGGCCGCTCGCTGAGGAAGGTCGAGGAAAGCGAAGATGGAAGTAACAACCCTAGCAATATTGGCCCAATAAGAAGGGTTTGTGACGGAACACGCTCCTATTATAGGTGTCCAAAGGCCGACGAGGAAGGAACTGAAGACGGATGAACAGCGAGCACATGACTGCTCCTCCTACCGCGGGATAGGGCAATCACCCCGCCTCCACCTCAGGCTCTCCTCGGAGAGGAACGAATGCACCCAGTGGCCAATTCTCAAGACTTCGTCTGATGGGGTCCAAGAGGCGGAGGTTAGGACTGGAAGGTCTGCCCATAAATGACAACCATAGTTCAGTTTAGCCCGCACCAGCATGATGTAAAGGTGAGCATGGTTTTTCTGTCCGCACCCCAAGTCTTGGAGGTTAGGTGCCGTAAGAGATCCAAGGAACGGCGGCAATTAGCTTTGAGGAGAGTAATATGAGGAAGGTACGTGAGGCGCTCATCGAGCAACAGACCCAGGAACCGCACCCTCGGCTCCACATGGATAGGGGAGCCATAGAGACGCAACATTGGAGGCAATTGTAGGCGACCCCTACGACGAGGATTTTTCCGGAAAAGCACGGCTGTAGTTTTCGACGTGGAGAATGTAAAGCCACGCGCAGAGCACCAGGAGGAAACCCTATCGATGGCAACCTGAAGTTGACGTTCCATTAATTATGACCAGCGCCATAGCCAACGCCATCAGTTCTGCTGAAAAAAACGAACTAGTCAGGCAGCAGGGAGTGGGAAATGGTGAGATCAGGAAAGACAGCCAATAGTCCCCACTCCCCCATATATCTTGGAACCGTCGGTGAAAACAGGTCGAATCTTTGTGGACCTCTTTATGAGACATAAAGGAATCCCTTAACATAGATGGGTGGACTTCAGCTTTAGTCAAAGACTGTATCACGAAGCATAACATACAGAGGGGGATAAACCCACCGTGAATCTGTAGCACAGAACCAATCACAGAGATAGGCCGAGGAAAGTGAAAATAGAAGTCACAACCCCTGCGAACGGCCAATATACAGAATTGAACTGGAGACGCTCTATTAGAGGTGACAAAGCAGATGAAGCGGAGATCTGAATCCTGAGGAATAAGGAGCACATGAACTTTTCTCTCCGCAGGGAGAGGGGCATTACCCCAGTCTCCACCTCCAAATTCTCCCTCGAAGACGATCGGAATGCTCCTGTCGCTATCCGCAGACCATCGCTCTGAATAATAGTCTTTCTGTCCGCACCCCATGACTTGTAAGTAAGATGCCGCAAGAGATCCAACCATCGACGGCAGTTAGTTTCACGATGTTTAACGTATGGTTATGGTGCTCATTTTCGATGAAGCGAGTCAGGAGACTCCTCTCCAATGAACCCCACCAGCAACTACCTCCCGCGAGGCGAACCACCTCTCTCAGCAGGAAGGCCATGTCCGCGTAAGGTCCTAACCACCACCACTTCAAACCTCACCCCAGACGTGACCATGAGGTCAACTTGGGATTGCCCCGTAGGTGGAGAGTTGTCACAAAGTAAATAGTGGCATCCGAATAAGTTTCGGTTCCACTAGATTATTGTTAATGCGAGTCAGTTCCAGGCGGAGTCTGAGATGTCTGATTCGTGTAGGCACCAATTGCCTCGCTATTCTCCTTTTGGCCACATGAGTGTCCTGAGTGGCGAGCACATTTTGAAAGTAGAGAACGAGACTCCTCAGTTTGAACGGTGTCTGTTTGTTTCAAGAAGTCAATTACTCGATAGAAAAAAAAAACCCACCTCCGGATGGACCTAGGGAATCAGGACCTAAAGAAACCGGAGCTGGTCGTTTCCGGGAGGCGGTATATTGGGAGTCAGTGACTAAACTAGGTATCTGTTCTTGAACTCTGAAGAGTTTTACTTTGGAGTTGAAGAGGAAGCAGAACGAGAAGTTCTCTCTGCAGGTGGTGCATGGATTTTCCAAAATGTAGAACTCCATGTGATAACGAGGTATGCTTCGGCGAGGGACGTTGAGTTGTTCTGACCATGGAAGGAGAAGTTGGTGGATAATTATTCTAAACAACAGGAATCTCCGAATCAGCAATATTAGTCTGAAGGGAAGATGTAGAGAAATGGGTTCTCAAACCCAACAGTACACGGGAACAATGTGCATTTCTAGAGGCAGCCATTGTTGTAGTAGATGCTGCTTGAACAAAAGAAAGAAAGAAGAAGATGGGATAGTTTTCTTTCGCTCGGCGCGTGGCTTCACGGTGATCAAGTTTAAAAAGCGCTCACTGTTCAAGGATTCCTTTCTCCAATAGGAAGAAAGGAAAGTGAACAGAAGCTGAACGTGGACCCTTGTAGTTTGAATAAGGAGGGTTATCACAGGTGGTGTGGAGATAACTTCCATATCTGGGGAATACGGTGTGTGAGGAACTACAATATTTATTGGGGTGTCCAAATTTATGGCATTTAAAACACCCCTAGAGAAGGGGACTAAGTTCGAACCATGGGCTTAGTAAAACAGTTTTACATTTGTTGGAAGGAAATATATAGATAAGGTAAGTAGGAGACGAGGGTTCGGCATATAGGAGTTACCTTTGTGAGAAGGGAACCTGTGGACGTCGGTGACTGGCACATAACTCTGTAAGTGAGCCAGTATATCCTCCGTTGTGTCAGCACGGAACTCTGTAGCATATATCGTACCTTTGGAGGTGCTACGGACATCGTCCGGTTTGGAGATAATGGGTACCCTACCCAAAGACGACATGGCAGTTAAAATTTGACTGTGTGTTCTGGATCCATTCCTCATTGGTGTCACTTGTACCTCAGTTGATCGGAGAATTGAATCCAATGCATCACTGAGGGCAAGAAGGCTTACAGCAGTAAGCGGTCGCGTAGTAATCGAATTCAAATAAAAATAAAGTGGATAGGAAGACCCCGAGACTCCCGGAGGAGGATCAGAGGGCACGAACGCGGTAGCTTGATTCTTAAGTTGACTTTGAAGTGGGAGACCCTGCCGGCACATGGGCTCCTGGGTAGGTAGGTGTGAAACCGGATCAATCGGAGTATGAATAGAAGCTATAAGAGCCTCTCCTCTGCTTGTTGAGGAGTAGTCCCAGAAACGAAATTGTTACATAAGACCATAAGTTGGGGAAGAGAAGTACAAACGATTTCATCAACTCATCAACAAGGGCGTCGAAGCCCCTGTTGGTCTCTGGGGAAGAAATAGCCAAGAAGATGTCAGGTTGGGAGAACGACTGATGTTGAATTCCGCCTTTCTTGAAGGCATTTTTCTTTTTCTTTTTATCCATAAAAAGTATTCTCCTTTTTTTTTTTACATCTGCTCGGCAATAAATAAACAAATATAATAACACAAATGAAGAATATAAACATTATGTATCCTGGGAGCATAATTGTGGAACTCATGCCCAAAACAAACCCAGAACATTAAACCTCCCTCCCCCGATACCCCACCCAATAGGGTGGGCTATGGGTGTGGTCCAGGAAAAGTGCTCCGAACTTTGTGTCCTATCCCAAGATAACAAAATAAAAGCCGTGCACCACAAAGATAAGAAGCAAAGCCCAAAATTTAACACTCACCAAGTGTGGGACAGACTCCTCGGTGGTTGGCCATGGGTCGGGTCCCCTACGATAGGCGGCCCGGAGAAAAAAGTGAGCAACCGGTTTTTGACCTGTACCCTCACCCACGGAGGAAGGAGGGGAAGATAAGCCCAAGATACCAGAGAGACAGCAGCTCGATAGCTTCCAGGATAGAGGAGGAAACTCCCATAAAAAAAATCAGGAATAGGTAAGAAAGCAGGTACAGAAAATGGAGAAGAAAGACCAATTGGGGAAAGGATAGGGAATAAGAACGGTATGCATAAAATGCTAAATAAAGACTGCAATAAGAATCAGCAAAATAATAATGAAAATTATAATAATACAAATAATAATATTGACAAAACAATAATAATAATAATAATAATAATAATAATAATAATAATAATAACAAAACAAAAAGGTGATGTGGGAGAATCACAACAAAAAAAAAAAACAAAGCAAAAGTTCTAACGTAAGTCTCCGCTGATACAATTCGAAAAAGGTATCTGAAAACCCCACCGGAACAAGGTGAATACGTCAATGTGGGGTATAATAAAATTAAAACTGATAATAATAATAATAATATAATAATAATAATAATAATAATAATAATAATAATAATAATAATAATAATAATAATAATAATAATAATAATATTGACAAACGGGCTAAGGTTTTTGAAGCAAGTCATAGTCAAGTTTTTCATTTTTTTCATTGCTAGAGCTTTAAATTTTTATTTTATAACCGTAGAACTTCCTAGATGGTTGTGACAACTCCCTCCTTCTCTAAATTGTCAAAGGCTTCTGTTATTATATTTCAAGAACTTTCAAGGTAAAACAATAAATCAAGGGAATTACATTGCCATTATTTCTCTTACCTTCCGATAAAAGAGCAAATACGCCGTGTCTCTAGTAAAAGTTCGCGTCAGACGGGAAATGGCGCAGAATGTAGTTTTGGTAACCCGCTCGTCGTTGAAGTTGAACCATTCACCTAAATCGTCGTACCTAATTTTGAACAAAGAAGAGCAAAAATATTAAATTTTTTAGATACAGATTTTAAACAAATGTTTTCGATTTCAAATTACTTTTGCCTTGTGAAACTGCCTGGCACACTGGCCCACTGGCCCACTGGCACTCTAATACAAAACTTAATAGGATGAGATGAAATAAATACTGACAAAACGTGAAATGTGGTATACCGAAAATATTATAAATATATATATATATATATATATATATATATATATATATATATATATATATATATATATATATATATAATATATATATAATATATAGTATATATATAATATATATGATATATAGTACTATATATGATAGTATATAATATATATATATATATATATATAATAGTAGATATATAATGAGTGGGTGTATGGGTATTGTAGGTTAGTAGGTTGAGGGTGGTTGGGTATATATAGTATATAATATATATAGTAAGTATATCATATATATATATAACAAACGTAAATTAAAGAGTTTTACTTCAAGCTCAAAACCTATATGTAAAGAACAAAGATAATTTTAAAGAACCTACAAAAAGTAAACATGGGGAATTAAATAATTTTTTTAAAACAAATGTTAGGAAGTTTGTATCGTTTCGAGACTTAACTCAGGCGCGCGCCTCAGGAACTAACAAGAAATAAATTAATCTTGAGAGCAAAATTAATTAAAGATAAAAAAAAAAGTATTATATACAAGTAAAAGAACAATAGGCGACAAAAATTGAGTTCACTTTCTTTAAGGATGAGGGTTGAAGAATTTAGTTGTTTTCGGATAGGTATTGCTTGTAATTTGATCAACAAATTAAAAAATCCCCTCAGATATATTGAAATTGAAATTTGTAAAGAAATGAAAAAAGATTCCAGTAATTGATTAGATGTTTTATTCTGTCAGATTTAAATAAAAAAGTGCGCCTTCCCAATCGTCGATAAGATCAATCATGGGGCAAAAGCCTATAAATGGCATTATCTGTTGTCCCCTCTCTCTAACTTCACCTTTATTTGATGCTAATTAACCTTGAGGTCTTTAAGTTTCACCAAAATAAGAGTTCTCATCTATGAGAAACAAGGAATCTTATAAACTCCACCAGCCACTTCCAATTTAGAAGTATTATTTTAATTAAAATTTGTGAAGAGTATCAGGAAAACTAAAAACGAATTTTTAATTTTTATTAATTGTTTACAAATTTGTATGTCCCAAAATGTATTTACTTTTCAAAATAATTTTTATCGACAAATATTTGGTACAAGTATGGGTGGTAGTTTGAGTCCTATCTTAGCCAATTTATATATGGAATATTTTGAAACCAGACTCCTTCCACAGGACCCCCTATATTCTCAAGTAATTTCATGGAAAAGATATGTTGACTGGAACGTCCAATTACCGGGTATACTACCTCTGTTTCCAGTTTGACTCGATTTTTTAATTACAAATAATAATTTAAACCCCAACTATATAAGTTTACCTATGAATTACAAGTTGATGGAGAGTGCTTCCTTTTTTAGACATTTTATAGTACAAACTGGAACTCTTTCGTCATTTAAAGTTTATCGTAAATGAACACGACACAGCACTGCTCATTTTTTTTTCCTTTTTTCATCAATATCATTAAACAAAATATATTTTAATATTTTTAAGATCTTTCAACTACTGTGATCCTGAAAATCTTAAACAAAGATAATTGATTTATATCATTCGACTTCGAACAAAATTGAGCCTATCCCCATGTTTTTATTCATCAAAATAGAAACATGCTTACTGATTATTGTTTTTGTTGAGGGAACACAATCCTCTGCATATCTGAAAATATTAAAGTCATCCCTTTTTCACCTCAACTTCTGACATCAAATTTATGCTTAATCGTTTATTTTTGATATAAAAATTGTTTTTAGTTTTCCTGATACTCTTTCACAAATTTTAATTAAAAATATTACTTCTAAAATAAGTGGCTGGTGGAGTTTATAAGATTCCTTGTTTCTCATGTGAGAACTCTTATTTTGGTGAAACTTTAAAAGACCCCAAGGTTAGAGTTAGATAACATAAGAAGAGGTGAAGTTAGAAGAGGGAACTAGAGTAATGCCATTTTTAGGCATGTATCTCAAAATGATCATGTCGTCGATTGGGAAGGCGCAATTGTTTTATTTAAATCTACAGATAAAAAACTAAATCAATTACTGGAATCGTCTTTTTTCATTTCTACTAAGTGTAATTTCATATATCTGAGGGATTTTTTTAAATTTTGATCAAATTACAGAGAAGATACCTATCCAAACAAAATATGTATGGTTCTTTACCATACATCTGTAAAGAGAGAGTGAATTCAATTTTTGTCGCCTATGTTCTTGTTACTTGTATAAATGTTTACTTTTGTAGTTTTGTATTTTTATTATTTTGTTAAGATTAAATTTATTTTTGTCAGTTCTTGGGAGGAGACTGAGTTAAAGTCTCAAAACGTAAAAATTTCATAGATGTTTTAAATCTTTTTTTAACTTCCCCTTTGTTTATGTTCTTAGTAGTTTTTCTTTCTTAATGTAATCTTATAAGTATATATAATATAATAATAATATACGTATATAAATATATAGAGTTATAGTATATAATATATTATATAAGTATATATATATACATACTATATAGTATTAGTAGTTAATATATATATAGTATACTATATAGTAAAAGAGTATATTATTATATCTATTATGAATATATATATATATAATATATAATATATATATAATATATATATAAGTATGTATAATCAGTATATATATATTATATATATATATAATAATATATATATATATATATATTATATAGATATCGTATATATATATGATATATATATATATATATATATATTATATATATATTTATATATATATATTATTATATATAGTGTTGTAGTATATATATATATATATATATAATATATATATATATATATATAAAATAGTTATATATAAATATATATATATATATATTATATATATATGATTGAATATATATAAATAATGAATATATATTATATATATAATATATAATATAGTATAATAATATATATATATATATATAAATAATTTATTTATTAATATTATTGGTTGTAATGAGGACAGTCCTCGGTGTGAAGTTATGTTAGTGGTGAGCAGCTGGAACAAGTGTCCGGTAAATATTTAGGATAATGTTGGATGAAAAGGGAACGGTGATGCAGAGTGTAGTAGAAAAGTGTGAATGGCAGGAAGGTGGCGTGGTGCAATTAAATCGTTGTGGTGGATGTAAAAGGACTAGTCTTGAGTGCGCTAGGGTCTGTTCATGGGGATGTTGTTTACTTGTGTGTTGTGTATAGTAGTGGGGCCTATGGTCTGGAATCGAGGTATAGATCTAAAGTTCAACAGATGGACAATCTTAGCCTCGACGATGTTAGAGTGCTGAAAGAATTGATAAAATGAGGAATGAACGTATTAGAGGAGTTGATGTGGTGTGATAGAAAGGTAACAGTGAGTAGAATAAATGAAAGATCGTTGAGATGGTTGTCATATGGAAAGGATGAATGACAGTCGGTTGGTTAAGCGGATATTTAGTGGTGAGTGTGTTGGGAATCGACTGGCTGAAAGACAGAAGAAAAAGTGGATTGAGTCAGTGAAAACTCATCGCAGTCAGAAAATTCACTAGAGCTTCAAGGGACCGCGACGGACACTCACTATGGCATCTTGTCAATGTGAGGTTCATCCCTTGGCCCAGGTGGAGCCACAACCATACCCCCTTCACAAAACCCCGCCATTCACTCCTATTAATGCACCTTTACTTGTCTCGCTCTGCCAAACTCTTATGTGTCTCTCCACCAGGCATCTTACGGACTCGATCCACTTTTTCTTCGGTCTCCCAGCCGGTTGATTCCAATCACACTCACCATCATACATCGGCTTAACCAACTGACTATCATTCATCCTTTCCACAAGACCAAACCATCTCAACAGCGTACTTTCATCTATTCTCTCAATTATCCCTTTCTTCACACCAAAAACTCTCTAATACGTTCATTCCTCATTTATCAATTTCCTCCACTAATAGCAGTCCTCTAAGATTGTCCATCTGAAACACATTGTACTTTAGATCTATACCTCTTATTCCAGACATAGTCCCACTACTACTAAACATAAACAGGTAAACAAATATCAACAAAATTCTAGAGCGCACTCAAGACTTGTCCCTTTATATCCATGCAAGGACTTATTGCACGCATCACCTTCCTACCTTCACAATTTCCTACTAAACATCTCTGATCATCCGTTCCCTTATCATCCAACATATATAAACTCAGACACTTGTTCCAGCTGCTCACCATCTAACATAAATTCACACCGAGGACTGTCCTCACTCACAACCATAACCTTACCCTTATATACGTTTACTTTCAAACCCCTCCTTTAACACACCCTGTCAAACCCTCTTCAGATTTGCCACACAAAACCAAATCATCCGCATATAATAGGTCAGGGCACCCTCCACTTTCTCTCATTCTCCATCATTCTAACACTATCCCTTGCCACCCCCACCTCTAATTTAATTCTTTCATAACCCCACCCATATACAAATTGAATAGCCAAGGAGACATTACACATCCCTGCCTCACTCCTCAATAGTTTAATCAACTGACAAATACTCTTTGCTAAATTTAAAGCACACAAAAGTGAAATATAAAATATATTCTTTTTAACAAAATATTTTGACAAGTGATGCACATAAGGCTGCAGCCAAGAATGTTTTTGTGCTTGCAACCTCCCTGGAACCCACAGAAGTAATATAAAAAAAAAAATTAATAAATATATTGTCAAAACCCTCCAAACAATGGAATCCCCCTCCTTCTTCAAAAACTTTCTCAGCTGCAGCTTATAATGCCAATGTCAAAAAAAGGTAGAAACAACATACTTTTCTTTGGCAGATTGTGGAAGACCAGCTAGAGATGAACTTCTTGCGTAACAATAATAATGTCCTCCTTCAGATGAAAATCCAGAATGAACAACGACTCCATAGAGGGCGTAGCGGTCATAAGCTGTTAATGAACTGCTAGGTACAGGTATGTATTGTTCTTTACTTTCTTCAGAACTCGATGATAAACATGGGCCTGTAATATCAGTGCTTGTACTTGGTATTTCTTCGATAATAACCTTTTGATTGTTAGGAAAAAGTAGCTCCTCTTTAAAATCCACATTTGTAAAGACTTTTTGCCTTTGACCTTTCGATGTATCGTAGTAAAAACGAAGCTGCGTCAGTATTAGATGTTCGGGAGTCTCAAGTATTCGAAGTGATCTTTCAGCATCTTGTTTCCCTCCGCAACGATCACATTCGTACTGATTTTCTCCCGTTAGAGTTTCAGAATTTAAAAAATTGGCAATCATATCTTCAATTTTCAAATCAGCAACATTCTCACCTTGTTTCTGTTTGCAGAGGCGTTCTGGCTGCTTCCTAATAGTAGAAGCAGCATTGTTTTGGTCGCTGTCTTGAAAGGCTAAATTAATGTCCGTAAAAACGTCCTTATGAATGGATTCTGTTTTGCAATTAAGACATTTAATAGATGTTGAAATCTTACCACCAAATATTTTATGCACTTGACTGACGAAATAATCACTATCAAGCCCATGATTCACTTCCTGAATGTAGAGATTTTTTTCAGGAAGAGAACCATCACTTTTATGAGTGTGTTGATAGTCTAATTCTTCAGCAAGATCACCGCTAATACCACTATCAGAGCTGTTGTCAGTTTCGGACGTCATCGTTGAACTTTCACCTTTGGGGCTTTTGGACCGAGGGAATTGCAAATCAGCGGGTGAGACATTGTATTTTCTTTTCATCGATTCGAAAGATGATCCAGAATCTCGGTCACCCTCTTTACTATTAATATTATTATCACTATTATTACTGTTATTACTACTACTATCATTATTACTATTATTTTCTTTATTTGTATCCATTTTAAAAGATTTACACTCGTGTTCAGTCTCCTCCTCCATCTGCGCCACAGAGTCTAAACAAGTTTCACATCTTTCGCACGCAAAGGATGTTTCTCTCTTTGGTGAATCCAAAGAACCACTTGACAAAGACTGATTATTATCATCCTTGAATACTTTTTTATCTTCATCCATCTTGCAGGAGAGTTTCATTTCGCTGTCTTGATCTTCAAGAGTAGACGGGTCTGGTAACTGAGTTTGATAATTGTCATCTGGGAGGGGTTGAAGATCAGAAGCGAGAGATGTTGTTTCACTTTCGATGATCATACGTTCCTGGTACTCTGGCAATTTTTGGCCTGCTCTTTCTTCTTCATGCAAAGTAATCATTAGGTGCCTACAACGAATAAAAATTTTCTTTGATAAGAAATTATTTCACACAAAATTTAATATTTTGAAAAGTTTTTACGTGAAATTTAATTTTTTTTAGAAAGAAAAAAGAACTATCATGTTTCACATTTAACTGCCTCATTTCAAAATATTAAACAAATTATTATATTTAAGATTATTATTATTATAATTACTATTATTATTGTAGTATTTATTAGTAGTAGCAATGGAAATAAACTTACCTAAGATATTCTGAACAGTCATGTTGCATTCCAGGGCTAAACCACGGAGGTCTAGAAGTGTCATGGAAGGTTTTTGGAGAGATGTAACTACGATGAGAAAAACAGAGTGATGTAAACAAATGCTGCAGCTTCACTAAGAGTTGCTGATTTGATTTCGGATGAGTGTGCAAAACACTATAAGCGATATACCTGTTATATATAATATATATATATATATATATAGTATATATAATATATTATATAAGTATATATATATGAATAATATATATATATATCAGTATATATATATTATATATTATAATATGTGTATATATATATATATTAAATATTTATATATCATGTGATAGAGAGAGAAGAGATTATGAGAGAGAGAGAGAGAGAGAGGAGATGAGAGAGAGAGAGAGAGAGAGAGAGAGAGAGAGAGA
>JABUQX010103487.1:0-5000 GCA_015478945.1 Trachelipus rathkii
TGAGAGAGAGAGAATATGGATTGGAGATCAGAAGGTAGGAGAGTGGATTGAGTCAGAAAAGGAGAGAAATGTGAGTATTGGTACAGTTAGAAGCGAAGAAGTTTGAAGAAATTGAATTGGCTAGATTGGCAAGATGAGGAGAGAATTGCGGGTTTTGTATGGGGCATGGTTGTGGGCCCACGCAAATGGGGACCAGGGGCATGAACCCTTAAAACATTGGACGATGTTTAACCAGTAGTGAGGGTCCGTAACCTGGTCCTATGATGTTCGGTCTAGGTGGATAATTTCATCTGTGACGAAAGCTCTCACTAAATTAAAAATTGGTGAAACAAAATGTAAAGGGTACGGTAAGGCTGGGCTTCATTAAATTCGACGTGTGGTAACCGGAGTTCCTCCTACTGCTTTATAACATTTAATTCCGATGCTTGTACAGCACCATACCCCAATCTTGCGGGCAAAGAGGAAGGTGAAAAGGAAAGATGAAGAATATATTTATATATATAGTATTAGTATATATAATATATATATAAAATAATATTTAAGGTATATATATATATATTTTTATATATATTTATTAAATGATATAATCTTATATAGTATATATATAGAGTACCTAAAATATAGTATCTAACAGACAAAATATATTTACCATATGTATAAATATTAATAAATAACTACGTCTTAATAAATATTTATATATTGAATCCATAATAATCCAAAGTTAGAAATAATATAGTTTATATAGTTTCCCTTATAGTGATATATATAAACAGTATATATATAGGTAATATATCTTAATGGACGAATAAATATAATATTTATTACTTGATTACTATACTGGTAACAGTCAATCTTAAATATCTTATTATAGTATACTATTACAACGCTTCTGCAAGGAGTCCTGTCTACGCAATTCTGTGTTTGCCTGCCTTATTCAGGTCACTTTGTTTATATGGTATAAGTTGACAAATCAGATTGGTTGGATTATTCCTTTGCGCTCTATGTTCGGCTGGTTTGTCCTTCTTTTTATCACTATCATATATTTTCTTATGAAGGTCATCTCTCATTTATTTCGTTTTTGGTTCTTGACTATACATTGTATTTATTAATAATTTATTATTATATCTCTTTAGGTATTCTAATAAGTATCTAATAAAATTATCATAACATTTACTTCTTAAAAATTACTATACTAATCTTTACAGTATACTTATCAATAATTCCATTTTCAATTTTTTCTAGTGCAAGGAGAAGAAATGATAAAGAATTTTATAATTTTTCCCACCTCTCTGGTTCTTCTAAAATTTTGGTTAATTTTTGATCATTCTTACATTTGAAGAAGTTCTTATTTGCTGTTTTTATTTTCCTTTTCATCCTTCACTCTTCTACGAAGGTTACCATTTTTCATTTTTTTATTATAAGTAAATATCTTTACGTCCGTTTTTAAGGTGAAAATATCCGCAAATTGATCATTACTGTTCACCAAACCTTCTGGTTTAGCTGTACTTCTAAATGATTATTAAATATTTCTCTTATTATTTATTAAAATTATAATTCTTCAACCTTTTTTAAGTTTGTTGATTGTCTTCTGGACTGTAGGTGAGTATTCTTACAAGCTGTGCTCCTCTTACTATCCTGTTCCTATAAATTATAGGTATATTCTTATTAGTAATTTCCTTCCACATTTTTTGTCCAAATAAAAATACAAAATGTTTGTTCTATTTTCACAGTAAACTACCTCGCTCCTGCTTGGAATATACAAGACTGCAGTGATTCACTTCATTTTAATTAATATTTGAGTAGGAAGAGATACAATGATACTATTTTAAATATGCTCAACCATATTCTTAATAAATTAACAAAATAAGAAATAATAGATTTAAATAAATATTTGCGCCTCTGGCTCAATGGTTATCATTTTTTCCAATTTTTGTCCACAGCAAAAGGGATTATACTATCCGTAGTTGTGTTTTTCTCCCGTGTCTCCTATTAGCAAATGAATGAATCACAATATGTTATGAATTTTCTCAATTTTTCTCATTATTTAAATTTTTGTTATTATATTTATCATTTTCTGTATTTATTTATATAATCAATATGGAGTTTCCTTTAAAATCTTTAATACTCAGTTCTTTTGATCCCTTGCTCATTTTACTTATAGCTATAATAAGCTAAATCTTCACGACTACAACTGTTCCATCACTCAATTAATAAAATCTCAATTACATTGACATTTTACTTTACTACTCTTTAATGCCACTATTCCTCCTTTCTTTCTTTTTTATTTGCCTTTAAATTACGAGTTTTAACTTTGTAACGTCTGTTAATTGTTCAACTGACCATTATTTATCATGTCTTTCCCTCTTCCTGAACATAATTGAACTCCTAAATATTTAATTGATCCTGAACTATCTACTTTCTCCTATTTTTCAAAAAAGTGTTTTTTTAATTTCATTTATAATATATTGTTTTTCCAAATTTTTTACTTCCAGATATAAAATAACATCTACATGTGTACATAATAAATCCTTTCTATATTAGTTGAATCGTGAATCATTCATTATAAATAATGTGGGTTCCATTTTACTTTGTTTTAGGCCTAACTAACTAATCAAGGTTGTTTTTCAATGATAAATACCACATCATTTGCAGCATCTTGTTTAGTCCATATACGGTTTTATCAATTCCAAAGTTTACCAATTGTCAAAGTTCTTATTGGTGGTGGTTAAATAACATATATCGTTTTCTTGTAATAATTGTTATCTTCTCCTTGTAAGTATGCTGCTGAAATATCCAAAGCATTTATTTTCCATTTCTTTTCCTTAGCATATTTATAAATAACTAAATTTAATCATAATGCTTCTAGATGAAACCGATTGAGTCCATTGCAGTAACTGTTTTTTTACTTCCGACTTTTCTTCACCTTCCTATTGTAAGATCTTTAAATAATTTCAGGTATACTGAAATCACCAATGCTCAACATGGTCACAATTGGTTTAGAATACTGTTTCTATGCGGCTCCGAAAATCTTTCTATGTAGAAGAACAATTCAAAATGCATAATGGGCACTTCATTTTTTCCACTTTTTCGACATCTCCCCCGTATTATTTACAGCCTACGTAAGATGACTTGATATCTTTTTCTCATCACTCACTGAACAACATTAAGGAAAAGTCTCAGGACAGTTTTTCACAAAGCTTCTTCAGGAAAATTCCATTAAAATCCTCCTTAGAAAAATGTGACTATTTTACAAGTCATACTCACAACTATTGGGGTATCATACATCTTCAGCTAAATGGAACTCTCTCACTCCTCCAGACAACGACGTACGAAATTCTACCAAGTGCCCTTCCTTGAGATTCAGACAGCTCTTAGAAAGAATTCTATGGAATGAATAGAGATACTATGCGACAACCGCAAATTTATACCGTAAGTTTTGCAAATATGCTCGTACTTTCTTTATGCAATCAGAAAAAATCAAAAGACCATACCAAAAGAATAAGTTCCTCACTTGGACTAACAGAAGAAGCAGGATCGCTTACGATGAAACAAGAATCAGCTTTCAAAACGCAACAGACTCTCATTCTCTTTGCCGGATGTTAGCCATCTTCAAACTGTCACAATATAGCAGCCAGACTCTATAGGAGCAGCCACTTCATCAGATGGTTTGAGACAAAGCCGGTACCAAACTATAGACGATTTCCACCGCAAAAAGACTAATCAGAACAAGAGCAGCGAAATCACTCCATGAGCTTTCGAGCCGTGGAACTTCTAGCAGAGTCTGGAATTTCTGTTCTTACATTGCAAGCATATGTTATCGGAATGAAGGAATGATCATCTATTGTAGAACACTGAATCACAAACACTCGTCTCAGCTCTCTCTACAGTCAAGGAATAAAGCAAAAAATGATATCAAGCAGCAAACCGATCATCTTTCTGTACTTAACGAAAGAATATGATCTCTTTAAATGAACTATCAATTAAAGGGGAGCAGATAACATTGTGGCAGATGCTTTTTCCCGGATATTCTCGGTAACAGTAGATGCCTTCGATTTATCTGCCATCGCCCGTCTTCAATCAACGGATGAATAAACTACCATTTTTCAGCAGTCTTCATTATTATCCTCTTCAAGACAATCTTCAAATATGGTGTGATACTTCAACAGCTTTTCCAGGGTCATTTTTGCCAAAACCTTGTCGTAAACAGATCTTCAACAATTTTCATCAGATGTCTCATCCTGGAGTTAAGGCTTCTCTTCGTTTTATCAAGACTAGGTATTTCTGGCCTAACATAGATCGTGACATCAGAATTTTGGTTCGCTCTGGTCAGCAGTGCCAACTTTCAAAGATTCAACGTCATTCTAAACCACCTATTGCCCAATGGAAATCCCGTCACAATGTTTTGAAACAGTAAATATCGAAATCGTGGGACCATTACCTCAATCCTCCTTGACTAATACGTCAGCTCCAGTCTTCAGATATTGACAAGAAGTGGACAGAAGCAATTCCTCTGGTGAATACGACTTCAAAACTTATCGCGTTTGTTTTCATGCAGTGGATATCAAGATTTAGAATTCCACTGTATGTAATCTCAGATAGAGGACCACAATTTGAAAGTGAATTCTTCACCCAGCTATCACACTTGATTGGATTTCACAGGCTCTGGACAAGCGCTTACCACGCTTCAGTAAATGGCCAAATTGAAAAGTTTCATAAATAACTGAAGAGTGCTATCATGGCGTGAAAACAAAACTGGTTACTATCTCTTCCAATCATCATGCCAAGTCTTTGCTACCTTCCAAATGACTCTGGATTTTTTCATTTTCAAGCAGTCACCAGAAAAACGCTTTTGTGTTATTTGGAACTTCTTCAAGCACCTAAAAAATAGATATTCTTGCAACGACTTAATGAGAAAATTTATGTCTCCCATGAAACAATTGGGTTTTCGAAAGCTACCACCTCTTCATCCCTCCAGTGCTTCATCATACATTCCTGCTGAA
>JABUQX010103487.1:12500-20899 GCA_015478945.1 Trachelipus rathkii
TTTATGCCTAAATAGGTATGAAATACATAGAATAAGAAAATTGTTCCTTAAATAGACATGGATTCCTCTGTTTATAAGACAAGCAAACAGAAGAAATAACACAAGATTTTCGAAATGTAAATTTTTATAAAATTTTCATTTCCAAAGGAGATTTGATCTGATAAGTAGAATTAGTTTTCTCCTGATGAAAATATAAAAAGTAATTGTCAAAGTAGGAAAAGGAGAGAAAAAAGACAGTGAAAGGTAATAATTTAAAAAAAATAATAATAATGGAAGAAGTTGTTACGAAAACATGGTGGAAATAGCCTAACTGCTAGACAATTAAACATCAACTTGATTTTCAATTCCTCCTTTAAAATTTTTTTTTTTTTTTTTGTATATTTCTTCTTCAGCACCATAAACTATAATACTATAACAACAAAAAACAAAAAATTAAATTCCATCTATTGGTAGACAATCACGATTTTATGAATATTATATTAGTGAGAATTAAGAATTGCAATTCTACGCAAGTTCATTTGTTATGATCACTACGATAAATGCAAATTTGTGATCAGTGTTCAATGTTAGAAGTTAACGGATTCAGGCAGGGTCCAATTTTGGAGATGGCAGAATCCTATTTTAGCCCCAATCTAAAATGGACATAAAATTCTGAATTTTCAGACAATTTAATTGAAAAAGGCAAACTGGAAGCTTTTCTGACCGCTAAAGCGTCCGTTCGGGTGTTTTCTGTTTTCTACGTCACTTTTTTTTCGAATTTCATGTTTTTGAAAACCTATTTTTTGATATTTTTTGTATCATTTTTCCGAAATACTTCAAACTTAAAATATACATAGATGGGTCTATTACCTAGAAAATGCATGAAATAGTTTTACGATTTTTTGAAATTTGTGCTAAGCAATGTCGAAAATCAAAACCTACTTTTTTGTTTTTTAAAATGAAAAACTGAGAAATTTTTTTTTCCTGCTCATGCGATCAGGATGAATTTTTAAAACATTATGTAGGTCGGGAGAGCTACACATTTTTTTTAGATGATTCTTTGCATATGTTTAGTTTTTGATTTGTCGCTGGAATAAAATTTGAAAAAATATATATTTTGGAAATTTTTAAAAAAATTTCTTTTGAGTATACACAAAAAAAGGATCTGAGTAAAACAGATGTATCTCTCCAGATTATACAAGCCCTGAAAATTTGATGTTGATCGGATAAGTTGGAAAAAAATCAATATTTCACTTTTTCAAGAACAATTTTTTTTTGAAAAAAGTGATATATTGATATATTTTTTTATTTTATTTTATTTTATATTTATTTTATTCGTCCGATCGCTCGGTTCGTTCTTGGTTTCAGCATCCACAAGAATGTATAAGTTCCCCCTTAAGGGGGCTCCTGACGAAAAGAAAAAAAATACATGGAACGTAAAAGTGAAGAAAATGGAGAAAAGATGAAGGGGGAATAAAAGCAAGTCAGAGATTGAGGAGGCCCATGATATGGATCACTGCAAAGGCGTCGGATGATGAACTGGTTCGGAGTGGGGCTAAGTAAGCATACATTCACTTAATATACCGATATTGGTGTCATTTTACGTTTCCATATCCTTAGAGAGTGAATTTGATAATTTCAAGTTGCTGCGGAAAATCTGAACACCCCTAAGGTGTGAAGCCCTTGAAGAAAAATTTGCGTTTGGCCTGTCTAATGTATGTTACATCACTCCAGACGTACTAAAATGACGAAGGATGAGTTCTTGGGGAGTCTGAAATGGTAAGACACCAACACGATATGGGAAGCGAACTCCGAAAAGAAGTTTTACCCTTAAAAATGAAATGAATTCATCTAATAACAAATAATTACATAGACGATCACTGTCTCAGCCTCAAATCTCATTTGTTTAGGCTGACGTAAACTAATAAATTGCTTTAGCATGGGTCTTCTCAATCTCTGACTTGTCTAATTCCCTTTTTATCATTTCTCCGTCTTCTTCTCTTTTACTTTTCCTTTATTTCTTCTTTTTTAGTTTATCCCCAATCCTCTTAAAGGGGTCCTAGACATCATGTGAGGATGCTGAAACCCTCACAATCGAGTTTATGAAAATCCGTAACATAGGTAAAAGAGACTTCTTTTTAGGACTATTACACGTTTGTAAAGCAGATTTCATCTCTGCAGCCCGGCAAAACGTTTCGCGTGCCAGGTGCACCTTCACATCACTTCCCCATCTCTATCTTATTTTTACGCTTTTTTCATCCTTCCTCCATCTTCTCTTATGTATTTCCTTTATCTCTCTTCTATTTTTTTTCTTTTTTCTTCAGGGAACCCCACTCTTGGGGTCTCTCAGACACACTTGATGGGTATGAAACCCATAAAATTGAGTTTTATAGGTTCGTTAACATGGGGATAGATGCCTCACTTGGTTTATTGTACATTTGGTATATATATAATATTATCAGCTCTGGCTCTCGGCAACGCTCGGCGGTGTAAAGTGCCCCGCAGCATGAACGCAGCTCAGTTTCGATGTTTCCAAGCTTCGAATCCCTTCGATAAAACATGTTGGAGCTTATTTTCCAAATACTCCTGCATATCCAAGTTTAGGGGGGATCAGTTCCCCCTTATGAAGGGCGTAGTAGCACGAAACCATGGAGCTGACACTACCAACTATATGTGAGCCAAGTTTGAAAGCTATCCGAAGCCTTTTTTCTTTAATTATGGAGAGACATATATATATATATATATATATTATATAATATAATATATATTATATATATATATATATATATATAATATAGTATATATATATAGTATATTATATATATATATATATATATATATAATAAATAATATATATATGATAATATATATATAATATTATATATAATATATATATATTATTACTATATATATATAATATTATATATATATATATATATATATATTATATATTTTTAAAAATTTATATATATAATGTAATAAACAAATATAAAAATTTATACATATACGAGATAGTTATATATATAATAAATTATATTATATAATTATAATATAATATATATTAATATTAAAATATATATATATTTTATATTTATATATATATATTATATATAATATATATATTATATATATATATATATATATATATATATATATTATATATATGTTAGTATGGCATAGAAAGAAAAGCAATTTGTTAATTTAAATTAATAAATACAAAAAAAAATTATAAATTAATTCGATGAACGACAATTAAGTGTCTTACAAAAGCAACCCCAGTTTTCATCTTGGAGCTACCCCCAAAATCCTGTATCTCTTCGGCGAACCTACTTTACCACATCGTGGTGTGTGAGGCGGGCGTTCTGGCACCTTGACTTCGGTAGTATCGGGGCTTGCGTTGCTGTCTACGCTAGCTATAATTGGAATGCTGCTTTGACTCTGATGACGCTTCGGCTTCTCCCGAAAAGGTGGGAGCTGTAATCGTTGATGGGATGAGCAGGTTCATTCCTTCTTCGACTAAATCTTTCTCTCCTCATAATTCATGGCTCGATCGTGCTTGTTCTCATGGCCATTCAGGCTAGAGACAGTGCATATCGGGGGTCGAAAATTTCTCGTTCTCTTATCACTATTGCTAATTTTCATACAGCTAAGAAATCGTTCCAGGGATACTCTTTCAAGCGCGCCAAAGCGGGCTTTCTCAACGAAAGTGCGCTAACGCGCTTTGGTTCTCCTCTGACAAATGCTTTATCTGGCCTCTTGCCAAAACATCTGTTAAATCTGCTCCCTTCTCTATTCGATCTGATGGTTTCTGTTGTACTCCTCCACACTGAAACAGGCCACAACTTCACATTCGGCCTCCTATTTCATCTAACTCAAACCTGAATGATTCTGGCATTCCTCTTTCTACTCCTTCTCCTATTCCTGTGATTACATTTGAATGGGTGCATGGGCTACTGAAATCTATGAACGTTAAGAAGTCGGGTGGCCCGGATGCATTTCTCTTAGAGTTTTTGAGGAAGTGTGGCTTCCGTGCTACGTCCTCCCTCGTTCAGACCTATATTCTTATCGTCCGCGAGTACTAACACTTTCCCTCAGTGTTGAAAGGGCGCACACGTCCAACACATTCATCAACTCAGCAGCTCTGATCTTCTAACTATCTCCAATAGCTCCTCAACTTGTATTCTATCTAAGATCTTTGAACCTCTCTCAATCTCATTTCTTAGATCATCTGAAATCTCATCCTTCTTTCCAATCGCCAGATGGCGTTTCGCGCTCGAGTCTACTGGCGATATACTTTCCTATCTTACTGATTGACGTTTTCCACCTTAAGGAACTACGGGGGACCTTGCGTGGTGGCGCTTGAGATATCAAAAGCATTTGGCCAGGTATGCACGCGTCACTGTCTCCAGTCCCTCCTTGGTTTATTCTTCTCTTTGCTTACTTATGTTCATCGTTTTCTTTCAAATCGCTCAACATCGGCTGTTGTTGATGGGTGCGACTTCTTCTTCTCTTTCTGTCAATAGTGGTTTTTTTCAGTGCTCTGTCTTATCTCCTACTTTATTCCTACTTTTCATTAATGATCTTCTCACTTGCACATCTAACTCTATCCACTGATATGCCGATGAACTCGACCCTTCAATTCTTTCAACTCATTTCAATTCTGCCCCTCTTTCACTTCTAGAATTGCTTCTCGTTAATCTTTCGATTCTATTCTCGCTGATGTGGATAGAATTTCCGGTGGGGTCCTTACTTCAACCTTGTGAAAATTAATTCTTTAAAAACACAACTTCTACAGAGTCTCCCTCTCTAAGACAACTTTTAATTTCCTATTTTTTCGCGGTTCTCTCGTCTCTCCTGTTGACAATATAAATAAACTTCCTTGGCCTTAACATAAACAAAAAACTGTCTTGGAAACCTCACATCACAACGGTTGCTAGGGCGGCCTCAAGGAAACTAGGAGTTCTGTTTAGACTGCGAGAATTTGTTTCATCCTCTCAGTTACTCAGCCTCTGACAGGCCTTCACTCCCCTTGTTTGTAGTAGCTGCCTCATATCTTTTGGGGCTCTGGTTTCACCCAGCCTTTGGCCAGGGTCGAGTCAGTGGCCAAAAGGTTTATAAAATGTTCTGTACTTTCCACCTCACTTGACTCTCTATCTTTGCAGCGCGATGTTGGTGCTTTATCTCTTTTCTATAGGTATCGCAGCGGCAGGTGCTCGAGGGAACTTATCACTCGCGTATCACCACCTTTACGTGGCCCTCATAGCACAAGGGTACTGTGTCGGACATTAAGTTTTTTGTGTGATAATTGGTAGACTCCAGGCTAGTTCTCTGCGTGGCTTCCTTCTTCTGTCCACCTCGTTCGTGGAATTCTCTCCATCTCTGTGTTTCCTGCTGAATTTAATCTCCTTTACTTCAAAGCCTGTGCCTGTGCTCATCTTCGTAATTTGCACTAATTGTTGACTTCTGAGGTGTTCAACACCCGCTCCTTGAATAGGGCTCTGCCCGTGAGTGGTGTGACAAACTGTAAATATATATATATATATATATACTATATATATATATATATATAATATATATATATATAGATATATATATATATTATAAATAATATATATTATATATATTATATATATATATTATATACGTTTAATTGTTGCATAATCATCGCAATTATATAAGATGTTAAAGGAAGAAAAGAGCATATAATAGGAAGGTAAAGATTTAACTGCCTTCTTCGGGATTGAACCACCGCCATGGCTGGGACTGAGGACAATCATACCCGGTGCGTTACCACTGAGCTATCTCCAGCCAAAAAACTTGGATTCAAGAACAGTTATAAAGCAACCGAGCTCCCTTCAAGGCGACATCACCAGTGTCCAGCCTGTCCTATCCCTCGTTCTTTATATTGTAGATGTTAAATATTGCATAATAATCGCAATTATATAAGATGTTAAAGAAAGAACATATAATAGGAAGGTAAAGAATTAACTGTCTTTGGCTTGGAGGATAGCTCAGTCGTAACGCACCGGGTATATTGTCCTCGGTCGCAACATGGCGGTGGTTCAATCCCGGAGATTGTACATTTATTTAGAGTGTTGCATTCAAGTGTGAAGCTTGTGTTTGTTCCTATATTGTTTATTAGGACATTTAATAAGTGGTTACTCCGTAATATTAGGGTAGGTTAATCTAGGTTTAGGTTTGGTTAGGTTAGGTCAGGTTAGGTTATGTTCGGTTAGGTAGGTTACCTAAATTGTAATGTTTTACTATAAAATTATTGAAATAACGATACATTTTTTACATCTTTTTTATTGATTTTCGTTCCTGGAGTCAACCTCTTATAAATAGCCTGTCTCTATATATATAATATATAATATTATATAAATATATATTATATATATATATATATATATATATATATATAATATATTAATATAATATATAATATAATTATTATATATATATATATATATATATATATAATAATATATATATATAAGATCGTGACTCTCTCCTCAACTCTCTTTCTCTCTGTATTGTCTCTATATCGCATCTCTCTCTCTCTCTCTCTCTCTCTTCTCTCTTTATATATATATATATATATATATATATATATATATATATATATATATACTATATATATATTATATCAATATATATATATATATTATATATATATAGGTATATAAATAAAACGGTAGTAGTGCTCAGTTTAATTTCTTTTTCAGATATTTTAAAAATATGAAGAATGAAACGTTTACTCAATTCTAAAAGGTGTTTTGTTA
Organism: Trachelipus rathkii; assembly: GCA_015478945.1. Taxonomy (NCBI): domain Eukaryota; kingdom Metazoa; phylum Arthropoda; class Malacostraca; order Isopoda; family Trachelipodidae; genus Trachelipus; species Trachelipus rathkii. The sequence continues at coordinate 19,262 of JABUQX010103487.1, forward strand.
TGTCTGTGGAGAATTTACCACGAAATGTCAACGCAAACCAATCACACCATTGTTGAAAAGGGCTTATAAATATTATTTTGATTGTGTGTTGGGTGACCAAGATAAGTCATGGGCTCCACACATAGCATGCAGTAGATGTTATGTTAAATTAACCCAGTGGCTAAAAGGTGAAAAAGTGCATTTGCCCTTTGGAGTGCCGATGTATTGGATGGAGCCAAGCAATCATTTACTTGATTGCTACTTTTGCTTAACAAATATAAGTGGCTTTAATTCAAAAAATAAAGGCCATATTGTGTATCCAAATATTCAGTCAGCCAGGAGACCAGTCCCCCATAGTAATGAAAACTTAAAAATTCCTATAGCACCAGCTTCTTGGAAAGAAGTTTCTGACTCTGATGATGGTTCTCTCGACCCTAATGCAGGAGCATCAAGTACTGCAGATACCCCATATATACCAGAAGAATCAAATACCAAACCACACATGATCACACAACCGCAACTAAATGATTTAGTCCGAGATCTCTATTTGTCAAAACAACAAGCGGAACTCTTAGGTTCACCCTTACAAGAGTGGAATGTATTAGATAAACATGTTAATATTAGTATATATAGAAATAGAAACAGAAATTTGATGAAATATTTTACTAAGACTAACTTAATATGTTCATGTTCCGATGTTAATGGACTGATGTGTGAGCTGGGTATTCCATATGTAGATGATGAATGGCGCTTATTCATAGACTCTTCTTAAAAAAGCCTAAAAGCCGTCTTATTACATAACACAAACAACTTTCCCTCAATTCCGGTAGCTCATGCTGTAGGATTGAAGGAAACCTATGAAAGTATGTCCCTAATATTGAAGGCCATTAAATATTGTAAACACACATGGCTGATCTGTAGTGATCTGAAAGTTGTTGGACTCCTTCTCGGTCTTCAGGGAGGATTCACAAAATACTGTTGTTTTCTGTGTTTATGGGACAGCCGGGATACTAAACAACATTACGTACGTAAAAATTGGCCAGAAAGATATACATTTACCCCTGACAAAGAGAATGTTAAGTATTTACCCCTTGTAGATCCTAAACGAGTTATTTTACCACCTTTACACATTAAACTGGGATTGATGAAGAATTTCGTGAAGGCATTGGACAAGGAAGAAGGATTTAAATATTTATGCCACATTTTTCCTGAATTAAGTGAAGCTAAATTGAAAGAGGGAGTTTTCATCGGACCGCAGATTCGAAAATTACAACGGGACCCTGCATTTGACAGGAAATTAAAGCCTGATGAACTATCAGCATGGAATTCTTTCAAAGATGTTGTTACAGGCTTCCTTGGCAACAAAAGAGCTGAAAATAGCGATAGGATAGTAGAGAAGTTGCCATTAAATTATAAAAAATTAGGGTGCAAAATGTCACTGAAAATTCATTTTTTACATTCCCATCTAACATTTTTTCCCCAAAATCTGGGAGCAGTAAGCGATGAACAAGGGGAAAGATTCCATCAAGACATACTCCAAATTGAGAATCGTTATCAGAGCAGATGGGATAAACCAAGTGCGAGTGATTACTGTTGATTTTTGAAAAGAGAAGACACTTCATCACATAAAAGGAAAAGTACTTTTAATAGGTACACATA
>JABUQX010103488.1:0-44922 GCA_015478945.1 Trachelipus rathkii
TAATTCTTCTTCAATCTTCTCAGTTTCTCATTAAGTATTGTTCGAGTTATCCCATTAGTAAATTATCTCATCATCTTTTGCTATTTTTATTTAGTATATTTTGTTTCTATGATCGTTCATAATCTATCTATCTTCTACTATCTCTCATTTCACATATGGAGGTTATTCTGAATTAATAGCTCAAATCTAGCTGGCATAGTTTCTCTTATCGTATTGTTATATCTATCTTTCTCTTCCTGTATTATCTAATTATATCCTTGCCATTATATCATTTGCTTATCTCTAGGACAAAAAGGTAATTTTTCCTCCTCTTTGGTTTGGTCATGTATGTTTATTCATGATTAGTGTGTATATATAGTTTATGAATTCAGTTGTTTGTATAGTAAATGGTGTTAATTCGTTTTTTATTTTAAGCCATGCTGTAATATTTGCAGATGTTCGAACTGTGAAATAAAGTATGTTCTGAAGGTAAAAATCCGATGGGTTTCAAATAGTTGGTATATTACAAAGGGTTTTTAAAATATCGTACATCGACGAAGATAAACCAACGTTATTTTTAGATATTAAGTTATCTTTTCTAGTTAAGATAAAGAACATTGCTAAAAAACGTTATTTACCCGATAAAAAATTTATCTTATCAAATGCGTCAATATTGATAATCTTGCTGAACTCTTACAACACAGCAAATGAATAAGGGGTCTATTATTTGAACTATGGATAGGAATACCAAGCAATGTTATGAGTTCATCGGTTTGAGCGATTAAATATAATGGAGATACATGGCCTTGGGAATAAGAGTTCGTGAAATGATCCAAAAAGGTGTAGAGATGCGAGGAGATGTCATGGTACCAGATTCAGAATTAAATTATTTACTGAAGAAAATGAGTGTATAAAAACTTAAAGGTAATGAGATTTTACTTTAAATCCAGAAGAAAAGTAAAAAGATAAGACGCAATGCAGAACCATATCAGCTAAAGGGTAAACTATTAATGTAGAACAACAAACAACAAAACAAACATAACAATAAAAGGTTCACTATGGTAATATATGTATAAAAAGGAGATCTATACAGTCATGAAAAAAAATAGCAAAAAAAACAAAAAAACAAAAAAAAAATTAAATATAAAAGGTAATAATAGAGGTTCATGAATAATAAATAATAATAGCTGATATTAATAACCATAATAATAAATAATAATAAATATTAATCAATAATAATAATAATAATAATAAAGATAAGAATAATAAAATAATAATCATGTTCCATCACTACATATAGTTTTTTTATATAGGTTAAGATCCTAAAAAGCTTAAATCTACATGAAAATCATTCGTCGTTACTATCTAAGATATTTTTTCCCATTCCCATCCGATACCATCCATGGAAGTACATATTTAAATTATTGCTTCCCAGCCGTTCCCAGACCAAATAAAAATTTGTTTAACCCCTATTGATTGGATATAGTGATAGAGTAAGCTCCACTTTCGGACCATTGGTTTTCTGAAATAGTATAGACCGAGTTTTGTACCATCTATAGAATTTAGAAAGCGTTCAATGATACTTCTCAGATCATAACAACGTTTTCCTCTGAATGCGTAATATTCGTATGATCACACATGTTAAATGTGCAACAGTGTACATAATTAGACAAGGCATTTCCGATTTCTTAGTTTGAGTTTTACCCTTCTATCAAACTTCCGAAGTAGATATTTTATCCTGTTTTACATCCAGAAAATATAGATTCTACGAGTGTGGTTTAATAGCCTGTGTCATTACCAATCTTCCATCTCGAACCTCATTCGGTGGTGAATTAATAGTCCTTAGAAAAAGAGATAGTAAGATGACTAACTTTATGACCTCTTTTGGCAATAATCGTTTTCGGTGAGTCTTAAATTTTGGTAGACTTATAGTACTACTTGACCCCTTCTGAAGCGTGGTGACATATACAGAGTAGTTAATCTGTTACTCATAAAAATGCGTTTGTTACTAGAGTATACAGATTGATTAATACACGTGAAAAATCAGAACCATTGGGGTTTCTTTTATATAAGATTGAAACCCCACACCCCGGAATCTTGATTACCCATTGGGTAATGTTTTGTATAGAGGTATATCTGTTAAGACGCAACATATTGCGCGCTTAGTGAAAATAGAACACTTTTTAAAACGGGATACACAACCTCCTAACGGCTTTCAAGTCACAAGCGATTATAGTTAAATCAAGCCGCTTTGAGAAATGATTTATAAAATTTAAGGTTACAACACAAGCTAACAGAAGCTAAACCTGTTTTTCTATTTTTATTTTTTACAGGTGTACATTCACTTTTAAGGCCTTACGCTCCGCTCGTTTTATGTTTGTATTTGGTATTTCGTCGATAACCTTGCAACATCAATGTTTTCATTTAGCTGCCAATACATAAACAACAATTTTCAGCGACGGGCCACGGGATTTCTGTGAGATCAACGGGCCAGAGATTGATGTATGTATCCTGTCTTTTCAGCCAAGGGGAGCTCACTACGGAGATTATCTCCGAGAGAGGCGTGAAGAACACAGTTTGGGGTATCCTAAGTTTGATGGGTACCACCGAGGGGGGTGTAAGCGGTAAGGGCCCAGCCCCAAAGGGCTGTGCACTTATGTAAGCGGTAAGGCACAGCCCAAAGGGCTGTGCCCTTACCAGCTTAACCCCTTCGGGGGTACCCAAAATGGGTCTTCACGGCTCTTCAGGATAATCTCCTGTAGTGAGGTTCATGCTGAAAATTATACATTAATCTCTCTGGGTTGATTCTCCAATAGTGGGGCCCGTCGTCTGACAAATCTGTTCTGGTCATAATGTATCGTAACAGAAATGACATTATGTTGACTGCGCGCCGAGCGACGAAATACAGAATAAACATAAAACGAGCGGAGCGTAAGGCCTAAAAGTGAATGTACACCTGAAAATAAATAATAAAAACGGTTTAGCTTCCTGTTAGGCTTGTGTTTGTATCCTTAATTTTATAATATCTTTTTTCATGAGGCTTGTTTTAACGTCATAATCGTTGTGGACTTGAAAGAATTAGGAGGTTGTGTTCCGTTTAAAAAGTGTTCTATTTTCACTAAGCGCGCAATATGTTGCGTCTTAACAGATATACCTCTATACAAAACATTACCCAATGGGTAATCAAGATTCCGGGTGTGGGGTTTCAATCTTTATATAAAGAAACGCTGATGGTTCTGATTTTCAACGTGTATTAATCAATTGTATACACAGTACAGGCAATATTTTTTATGGAGTTGACAAGATGAATACTCTGTATAGTGTCGTCACGGCTTGTCAAATGGTTAAGGTGTACTCTAACTCTACCGAAGTTTTAGTACACTCACCGAAAACGATTATTGGCAGAAGAGGATGTCATAAAGTCAGTCATCTTACTATCTCTTTTTCTAAGGCTATAATTTCACATCGAATGGAGGTTCGAGTATGGAAGATGTGTAATGACACAGGCTTATTTAAAACTACAGCTCGTAGAATCTATATTTCTGGATTAAAACAGATAAAATATCTTTTGGAGGTTTGTAGAAGGGTAATAACTCAAACTAAGAAATCGGAAATGCTGTCTAATTATGTAACTGTGCACATTACATGTTGTATCAGGAATATTACGCATTCAAGAAAACGTTGGTTGATGATTCTGAGAATATCATTGAACGCTTCTTAAATTCTATAGATGTACAGAAACTCGTCTGTCTATTTAGAAAACAATGGTCCGAAAGTGCTTACTTAACTGATCTATCTAGTAACAAATTTTAGTGTCTGACGTGAACTTTTAACATATGTACTCATGATGGTATCGATGAAGTGAAAAATATCCTTAGATATAACGACGAAAATGATTGGTTTTAGTTTAAAATTTAGCGTTTTAGAAAATCTTAAGGCTATATATTAAACTATATGTATGTGATGAACATTGGATTATTATTATATTATTATTATTATTATTCATTATATTATTATTCTGATTATTGATTATTATTATTATTATTATTATTATTATTATTATTATTATTATTATTATTAATTATTATTATTTATTATTATTGTTTGTTTTTGTTTTTTGTTTTGGCTAAGCTCATTTCATGTCAATTTGGCTGTATAGTTCTCCTTTGTATACATATTCCATAGTGGAACCTGTTTATTGTTATGTTGTTGTTGTTGTTGTGGTTGTCTAAGAGAGATATATACCCTTTTGAGGCTGATATGGTTTGTTTAATCGCGCCTCAGTATTCTTTTTTACTTTCTTTCTGATTGGTTTGAATAGAAAGAATCTCATTACCTTTAAGGTTTGTTTGATACCTCTATTTTCTATCAGTAGGATATTTTTACGCTTGTGCTGGTACAGATGAAATCTGGTCTAGCATCTTGACACATGTTGCTTGATATCTTCAACGTGAGCTTCGTTTTATTCCCAACTGAGGGTGTGCTCCATCTTATATTTAATCGTCCAACTCGGATGGATACCGCCTACATTGCTTGTATCCATCCAGGAGTTCAAATTAGACCTTAGTTCAGTTTGTGTTTGAAAAGTTCATCAAGATGTATCATGATTGGCAGGGGAGGATAGGAGGATCAATGTGTGTCTCTGATATCGACTAGCAGTGAGAATATCTACTGAAGATGAACGTGAGAGGTTCTAATAGAATAGCGTTGTGTTCTCGTCGTGTGACGATATTAAGACCCTTGTGGATGTACGCAACTATTGGAAAACCCATCGATTCGTTGTGAACCTTTCAGACATTACGTGTATAGGTTTCCAGTTCGAACACTCTGAATTTAATAGTTACAAAAGCTTGTCTATAATAAATAATCGAATTAACATCGCATCTTAACGATGTTGACATATCTATGAGGACTTATTTATAACTTATATGCACATGGCGATATCTATGATATTTACAACGCAAATTGGATTTCCCGTATAATGCAGTATACAGGAATGCTTTAATACTATCAGCTTGGATGAATTTATTTTTCTTGAGAGACTGAGTGCTGTTGAATCAAAATATGCTCTGAAAATGGTTTAGTGTGCTGAGGCATTTATACTTATACCGTTAGATCAAGGGTGTTGAATCTTTAGAGAGATTTATAGAGCTTACCCCAACTTGAATCCTATGTTCTTTGATTAGATGAATTAATATAATTTAAAATTTTAAAATTATGTTTTTTTGTATTTTTATGTTTTTTTGTTTTATATAAGGCGTCTTTCAAATGAAATTATATGTTTATTAAAAATGAAACTTGTTTTACTTCCTCGTTATGTTCGCTTTTTTAGACTAAGTTGTTTAAGTAGCTGTTTTATTCGTCTGGTGTTGTTGTGCACTAAGTACGTTATGTCAAGCGTTTGAGCTCATTAACAGAGAGTTAAAAACTTACTTTGTTTTGTCTTTACGCATTTCGGTACCTTTAACTTATAGCTGTTCGGTAAGGCGTTATGCTAAATTTTTTTTTTTTTTTTTTTGTTAATATACTATTTTAATTGATATAAAATTAAAAATATCAATGTTGGAGATATGTTGATAAAGTGCGAATGATTTATGTTTTTGTATGTCTTGAGTTACTTTTATTTGATAGTTTTGAACTTTGTTAATGTTAAGCAGTTTTAATCTTGCTTAAGAATAGTGTCAGGTTTTGGTTGTGTATTTATTAATATTTCTTAGTTTATCCAGCCATGTTACGTTGGGCTTTATTAATGTGAAAACATTTTATGTACGTCATTAACCTACTTTACACTGGTCCTTGATAATTAGTACAATGTTATGGTAAATTTTTTGTTAATTATTAACCATGTTAATGTAAATTTAACATAGTGTTACGTTAGAGACACGCTTGACCAGGTGTTAAGTTACGTTTTGGATGTTATGTTAGTTACTTTACTGATTTGTTAAGTGTGAAACTTTGTTAACGGTAACGGTTTATTCCTGTTTTAATAGTGTTAGGTTTGTCGTTGTGGGTTGTATTCATAGTTTAGACTGATGCTGAGTAGCTATTCTTTTGGGAGACAGATTTTGCTTAACATATATTGTTGATTGCTTTGTATAAAAGTCACATGAATTCTATGTTATGATTTATCCATAAATAATACTTCGAAATGTGACTTGCATCAATAGATCAATAGATTAAGGATGGACAGGAGGGTGGTTGGATGGTGGTTATGATTTACTGATTTACTGGATTACTGCTTTAGGATGACAATTTTAGTAAAAATTATGACCTTAATCAATAGATCAAGTAGATCAATAGATCATGATTGGCCAGGAGGGTGGCTGGATGGTGGTTTGATTTTACTGATTTACTGATTTAGGGTATGTAATAACGTTACAATTTTTAGTAAAAAAATTGACCTGAATCAATAGATCACAATAGATCAATATGAATTTAGATCAATAGATCACGAACTGGACAGGAGGGTGGTTGAATAGGTGGTTTGATTCACTGGATTTACTGATTTAGGGTATGTAAAACATGACCATTTTTTACGTTAAAATTTAACCTTAATCAATAGATCAATAGATCAAATAATCATGGATGATGAGTTGGACAGAAGTGTAGGTTGGTGGTTTGATTTACTGATTTACTGATTTAGGGTTGTAAAACATGTACATTTTGTAAATAATTGACCCATCAATAGATCAATAGATAATAGATCAATAGGATCACAGATGGACAGATATGTAGGCTGGGTGGTTTGATTTACTGATTTATTGATTTAGGGTATGTAAAACGTAATTTGTAATAACTTAAGCAAAAAGTAATAAGAAATTGTTATTTATTTTTTATTTATTTTATTTATTTATTGTATTTTTTTTATTTTTTTTTTTTTTCATGGTTCTTAAGGAACCATTATTTTCGAATCTACAGACTCGATAACAATATATAAGACACATCCATTGTTGTTCTCACAGTAATGGTTTCTTAATTGGCACCGCAGCGGTCCCAGCAACCGGTGCAAGGCAGCCTATCCTTATTAGGATTCCTATACTAAATCTTTTCTAAGAATTACACTACTGCATCCACTCACTAAATTTCAGCCTTATACGAGCAATTAATTTTTTTTTTTTAATGGGGGCGGGGTCCCCTTTTGGGGGAGGCCCCTTGGGGATGTAACTTCGTATACGAATAGGGTACGTCATCATCTAACAGCACTCAAATATCACGATACGTTAAATCTAACTTATATAGATATATTGTCCGGAGCATAGAGGCGCGGTGCGCGTGCGATGCGGGGCGGATGCGGGGCGGTGCGGTGCGATGCGATGGGCGGTGCTGAAGACACGCAGAAGGAGACGCAGAAGAGGTTAAAAACCACTCAGAAGTGATCCCTTCGGGAATCACCTTCTTCTTCATACTCATAATAATGTGTTTGTGTATGCGCCCGCGCGCGTCACGTCTGTGTCTGTCGGGTCAAACAGACCTTCGGTCTGTTTGACCTCCAGGTGGTCGGTCGCCCGAACGCTTGTTAGGCCTAATCGTGCCCGCTCAGATCACGCAACAAAGGCGTAAGCGCTATCTCGCGTCCCCTCGGGGGTGACCCCTTCTATATACATCCTACAGACTTGAAACTTTACAACGGATCGAGTCTATCCGCAATATATTAGATTATAGGGGTTCCCTAAGTTTCAGACCTTAAATTCTCTTATACTTTTTGAGAAATAAGCGTGGGATGTCAATCTCTTGTACAGTTCTAACTTATAACCTAATATTTATTTATATCCTATATTATATTATTATTTATTATGATAATATATTATATATATATTATTATAGATTATATATATATATATATATATGATATATATATGTATAAATATATAATAAATAATATAATATATATTATAATATAGTAATAATTTATATATATAATATATATAATATATATATATCTAAGCCAGAACCCACCCTGAAGTTGATTATTAACCAAGTGTGGCAGCTTCTCTGTGGGCCGAGTGGGTCCTGTACATTGATATTATATACTATATATTATATATATAGTATATATATATATATATATATATATATTTTATATATATATATATATATAATTATAAATTATATTATATAATATATTATATATATAGATTATATATAATATATATATATACGGACACACTGAAGGTAAACTAGACCCTAAAGTCCTAAGAAAGAAAATGCCGGCACCAGGAAGAATTGTTGAAAGAATAACAACAGGCACAAGGTAATATTCATTATAATTAAGTTCTAAAATTTAAGTGAATAATTCAAATAGGGAATGTTTGAAAGCCAAAATTAAGAAAAAACTCAAAAGTTTTGGGATACCAAGTTTCTTGCTTCGAGTATATTTAAAAGTAGGGCTGTAGATCATACAAGTCAAGGAAGTTCCTTAGGGATAACAAGAATTTAGTAGATGCTTTTTGAATATTTACTTGTTCTCCTAGTTTAGGTACTACTTGTAATCTCCTACAGGTGATTCAAATATACTGAATTTGGAACGTCATTCAGATTCATTGAACTTTAACTTTATAATTTTAAGTATTCGTAAACTGTTTCTACTATGCCCATCAACCTTAAGCGCGAGCTCATTCAACTCTGCCGAAAATATGGTTAGGGGGGGGGGGAACTTAAACAACTATCATTCGGTTGCTTTATTTAACCTTTGTTCTTTCCAAAGTTTTTGAATCTATCGTAATGGAAATATTTTGAAATAACTTAAATCATTTAATCTAATCCTTCATCGTCATTACGGCTTCCGTAAGGAGAGCTCTTCTGGTGGCCTTTCCTCTCTTTGACTCTTAGTCCTTTGCTCTCTCAGCATTTTGGTGAAACTTTGCCGTAGCGCTGCACATTTCAAAAGCTTTTCAAAGCGTATGGTGAAAAAATTTTAATTTCTAAACTTCCTTGTTTCGATATTTATCTCTCTGATTTTCTTTCCGTTTGTTCTATAGCAATTGTTATAGACGTCCATCTCGACGTTCATCCTTTAAAAAAGGTTGCTCTTCAGGTTTCTTCCTTATTTCCATCCATTTTCTACTTTACATTAAAGAAACACTCTCTCTCTCTCTCTCTCTATTACTCCATCACCTGTTCACTCCTATGCCAACGACTACGCCCTTCATTACAACCTTCAAGTCGAAAGATGCCCCACACATAAACAATTAGCCAATTCTATTAGGGTGGCTAGAAGCCTAGAAGCGACTAAATTTCTGATCTTTCTCTAATTTCTAATTGAAGACTTAGTAATAATATATTTTGTTTGCTTGCAATCTATGAAAGAAAAAATTCATATAATATATAATATATTACGTATAAATTAAAATAATAATATACACTTTTACCAAACGTCATATATATATAATTGCGTGCATGGATCTTTCAATAATTTAGGGGAGAAGAGAATAGATTCAATATTGAAGCGCAAATCTCGTGAAACTATAAAAAAAATCAATCATTTTGTTTATATTGTATCTATTTCTGCTCACCCTAGAACACAATAGAGCTCCTAGTAAGATGTTTAGTGTATCTGAGAGGGCGTACTTTCACAAATAAGAGTCCTTCACACAATCAGAGTATCAAGTAAGCTATTAGAGAAGTTTGTATAATTAGAGGAACGTTGTATATGTTCCACTTGTATGGAGTATAGTCAATCAATCATATACTGGGTTGAATTTCAACCGCTATCGATTACGGCTACTTCTCATGGGTGATAAGATAAGTAAAAGTTATTTATCCTCATTAATTACAAATACCACTAAAATTTTAAACTGACTCTCTTTATATCACAATCTCTTATTCTTATGCGACGGAGATAACATCTCACTCATTCATTACTCTTATATATATCTGTTCTCTATCATATATATCCTATTTACTATTCACTATTTATATATAAGTCTCATCTATCTCTCTATCTCTAATATCCACTATATATCAATAATTCACGCGTATCACTCTTATCTATCTCTCTCTTCTTACTATATCTCTCATATCATGATCCATACTTCATATATATATTCTACTCATCATTACTCTGAAAGTATCATCTCAGAGAGTGACGAACTTCGCCAATTTCATTAACAAAGTCTATAACTTCTACTTACTTATAAATATCCTTTTATCCAGTTAAACTAAGTTTATAGCTCTACTATTCTCACATAGGCACTACTGTAAGTCTAGTGATCAACACATCCTATTTCTATTTATCCTCACCTTTACTTCATGAAACCTTTAAATTATTCAATTTAGGTTGTACTATAAATTCATTGTCGGTCTACATAATCAATATCTACAGATATATAATAATATAATAATAAACTTAGCCCAATACTCTGGTATAATATATAGTAATTTTTACGAAATAGGGGGACAAATTTAGAGGATATTATATTATATTATAATTAATATATTTTATATATATAATATATATTCTATTATAATATATATATATATATATATATATTATATATATAGTATATATATATTATATATATAATATATAGTTAATATTATATATATATATATAATTATAAATATAAATATATATATATTAATAAATATAGTATAATTATATATTAATAATATATATATATATTATAATATATATAATATATATATAATATATTATATATATATATATAAATATATAATACGGTATATACTATATATATATTATATTATATATAATATATATATATAATATAATATATATATAATATATATATATATATATATAATTATTATATAATATAGTATATTATATAATAATATAAGTGTATTTATATATATATAGTATATATAGTATAATATATATATATATATATATATAATATATATATTATATATATTATTAATAAATAATATATATAATATTAATATTATATATATATATGAGTATACTGAGTTAATAAATTATATTAATATATTATCAAAATATATCTTATATATATATAATATAATATATATATTATATATATTATATATATATATATATATATATATATAATATATATAGTGATAGTGATATAAATTGCTTTATATAATATATATAATATAGTTTCGTGTTATAAGTATATATATATATATATATATTATAGTAATATAGCCTATATATATATTAATATATATATATATATATATTATATATTAATATATATATATAACTTTAATATTTAATTATAAAGTATCTATTAATATATATATATAATTATTATATAAATATATATTAATATATATTAATATATAATACATATATTATCATAATTATATATATATATATATATATATATAATTTATATTTTATATAATCTAATATATATATAAATACTATGATATATAGGATAGCGAGAGCTTAGACACCTGGTGATCTGTACGCCTTTAGATGGGAAGCTATGAGTATATTGTCTTATATTAATTGTTCTACGATCCAATATTTTTTTGGGTATGGAAGATGGTACCTATCCGTAATAGCATATTATATTGTGAAGTCTGGCCCACAGAGAGGATGCTTAGTCGAAGGTTATATTCTGGAAGGATGTTGTCCTACAGGTCGCAACAATGAGCGTGGGAGTGTGTAGTCACGCGTCGATGCAGAGTTTTATATGTTTAATATTCTTCTACAGCTTCATGTTAATTCATAGTATTTGGCGGTGAGTTAGAGTACTCATATCTCAATCTAAAAATAAACATGAAATAAACAATTTATATTCTAGACAGGGGTTATATACCCTATTATATTACAATTTATACTAAATTTTATAGGATCATAGCGATCCTTATATACAGATATATATATATATATAGCATATATTATATATATAGTAACATTAGGTATGAAATTTATCATAATCTATTAGCATTGTATATCAACATATTAGATCATAACACATATCATATCACTAACTATAAATATTAAATATTATTAAGTAAATATAATTATTATATATTATATTATATATATATTATATCATATAGCTTGTTTATATATTAAATATATATATATATAATTATATATATATAGTTATTAAATATATATATATATTATATATATAATATAATATATCTATAATATTAATATTATATATATATAATTAGTATATACATATATAAATATATTAGTATATATAATATATTATATTATTTAATATATTATTAATATATATATATATATTTATTATCTATATATATATAGTAATATATAATATATATATATATAGGGAGATATATATATATTATATATTATATATAATATAGTATATTATAATATATATATCTTTATATAATATATATATATATATAATATATACATAAAAGGATCATGTCGATTTTGACCTAGAGAGAGAAGATGAGAGAGAGTAGAAGAGAGAGATAGATGAAGAGAAGAGATAGAGTAGAGAGATGAGGGGAAAGAGTAAAGAGATAGAAGAATGAGAGTAAGAGAATAGAGTTATAAGAAGAGCAGATGGCAGACGATGTGAAGAGAATCACTTAGGGTATACAGGAGAGTGTATTATGAGAGTAATATATAGTAGGAAGAGAGAGAGAGAGAGATACGTATCAAGTATAGATAAGAATATATTATATAAATAGTCATAGAGAAGAATGACTCTAGAATTATTCCAATAATAACACGTGTCTAGACGCACCGACTGCCTAGGTGCGCTTAAAAAATATATCTTTAATGTATTGTGTAGCATAATTTTTCGGAAAATTTATTTCTCTGAAGTAAATTATTTTTTCAATTGGTTGTATGAATATCTTTGATATAGGGAATATTACTTATTTTGCAATCATTCTTAAATAAAATAAAGTTGTAAATAGAATCTATAAATTGAGTCATCTTCTTCTGTAGGCCCATGAGCAAGGCCTATTAGATAGTGGTTGGTAAAAATAAAAATGACTGAGGTTTTAATAGGATTATTAGATTATTCTTTAAAAGCCTTTCCTTTTTTAATAGAAAATCGTACACACATAGCCTATTCCAATTTTGGCGATCTCACTTTCACTACATTAAGGTATCTATAAGACACAAGCGATGGCACGAATCCAGTAAATGCCTAAACATAATAAAACACCAGATATTTATTTTAGTTTAATATCTAGTTCAATTACTGACTACTTGTTCACAACATTTCGGGCAATTCGAGAGCTTGAATGAAAAGTAAGAATATATTTTCTACTATTTGTAGACAGTTCCGACCATTTTTCTAGCTATAAAAAATGACATCATGTGTTCGTCTGTAGCATAAACAATTTTACTCTATATTATCTACATAGTAGGAACGAAAGAATTTACTATGAAATCTTATATCATTATTATACGCTTATTATTATGTGGTTTCTTTTTTCTTTTAATTTATGAAGAAAAATAGCTTCTTTTTTTCAAAATTTTATATAAAATTTTAATAATTTAGTATACTTTTACCATTATAATCATTATCTTTTTATTTTAAAACTTAAAAATAATTGGAATAGAGCTACCTACCTGCCTACCCTATGTATAAGCCCTGATATATATACTAATAATTTATATAAATATATTTATATTATATATAGTATATATATATATTATATATACTCACACTCATTATATAATATGCGTTCGGATATCTGTTATTGGTTTTTAATTATAAGTACAATATATAAGATATTAATATATATATACAGTTATATTATATATATATATAACAATGGCGGCTGGTGCTTTATGGGCTCCGGGACTGGAGCCCCTCCAAATTAAAAATGACAGGCATAGAAATAGTTCATGGAAATATAGAAATTATTGTTAACAATAAAAGTGAAAAGGGTAATTTTTTTTAATACAATTTAATACATAAATAATAATCAATATTAAACAAAAAAAGTAAAAGAAGAATGCTTTTGCAAACAAGCAAATTTTATGTATCGATATTTTTTTTACAATAACTCTCAATAGTATACACTCATTAAATTAGGGTGCTCCTTATATTTGTGCACGTCCACTGATAAAAAGACCAACTATTTTATTAGTTCCTTAGAAACAGCAATTATGAGCATAACAAGATGTAATCAAATTGTCCCTATAGTAAGTTTTTACACTGGCTATATGATGGCCTGGCTATTCCTGAATCTATTTAGTAACGTAGGGATTTGTGCTCAAATAAATTCAGATTTTTCGAAAATGTGATTTCATGTTCAGTTTATCGCAAGGGCAACAATTTAAAGAAAATACAGAACAATCCAGTTTTATTTTATTTAGCGCCTGTAACTACAGATGGGAGTGGGATGTGTGGTCGGTGTGTGTGTGTCACGAGTATTTACTCATAGTGTAGGCAAACATTGAAGTGTGGTGGGTATGTGTTTTTTTTTTAATCTTATTGTAATTGAAGTGTTGATAATTTGGGTTTTGTCGTTAGTATGAAAATCAAAATTATTGATTTACCAGAAAAATAATAATACATCTTATTATCGCAATCATCGATGTGATGTGCATAGGTGCATAAGTGATGTGAATGTGATTGTATATTGTTTGAAATGTGGAGCCTCACAAGATATTGAGTAAAAAATTGCGGGTGATTTTAGATTCTTGTTATTTAACATTTAAAGGAATAAAGTTTTATTTTCTACTTTTGCTCTGAAACCTTCAAAGAACTGGTAAGGCTCAATTCCTATTGCGATTATGCGTACCAACAAAAATCGGATTTAAACAGATTCTTGGAAGTTTCAACCAGGTCTCTATCTCTATAGTGCCTTGCATAACAATGATATGTATATATATATATATATAAGTATTAGATATGCTAGTAATATATATATATATCTCGTGTTTTGATCACATCAATGTCAGCGATATAACGAATATTATATAATATATATATAAGATATACTATAGAGATGTTATATTATAATAGTAGTATATGTATTAGTATTATACTGTCTCACACGGCGTCGTTAAATAATTATTTGCATTTTTAATTGTTTTAATTCAAAAAATGTTTTCAGTTTTTTGGTAAGCTATCCTAGATTTTTTTAGATACTGGCTCTGTCACCTGCAAGTAATTCGGAACGCTGGTTATCATAATAGCACAATACACTTGGCACTATTAATTAACTCTGAAAAAGGTTCAGTACTCACTATATATCCTTCCATTCGGTGTGCTCGTTGCTTTATTTATTATTACCCTATATAAATAAAATATATATATATATAAGGATAGCATTAAATATACGACAAATTATATAATGTATATATATATATATACACTCCCGTTATATATATTGTTATCTATATATATTATATATTATAAGAGATATAATATTATATATATTATGTTGAATATATATATATACAATTCCTACTTATTATATTAGTCACATTATTATAATAAAATAGGCTCATATATACCAGTATAATATTACCATATATAGGTATATATATATATTATATATATATATATATATACTATATATAATTATATATTATATATATATGTCAATGGCGACTCCAAGCAACTTTTACTACTGCGTGTCCTCTCTCTCTCTCTCCCGTCTCTCTCTCTCTCCCGCTTCTCTTTGCTCTCTCTGCTCTCTCTCTATATATACTATATATATTCATGATATTCAATTGTTATATACTAGTTATTAATATACGTATTATAATAGATATATACCTATCATCTACTAATACTATAGTAATAGTTATAGTATGTATATATGAGGAGAGTATAGTCTGGACATAAATATATACGAGGTTCATAATTCTATATATCATCAAATATCTATAGCACTATATTTATACAACTTGACTACTTATAGTACTATATTTTTAACCTATACTATGATAGCGTATAGTAGTGCACTGAGTCATATAACATTCATTTAATTCTAAATATTGAATGATCTATACTCATGTACTATAATATACATCACCAGATTATGCATAATTACTACACATTAGTATCATATATATTTTGTATAATTATTCATGAGATTTATCTATTAAATAAATGCAAATTAATTTTGTATCAGGTTTTTTTTTGCCATAATTGATAATTTAATGAGTATTCCTGTTCAGTTGCTTTTTCTTTTACTGTAAATTCAGATTATTTTGAGAATTTAAATATATTTAAGTAATATTTAGTCATAAATATTTAAATTTATATTTCTCTAGTTAATGTTTTATTTTATTGATATTTTTTTCATATTATTCTTATTTAATATAAAACGATTGTGATTTTATTAGATTTCCTTGGTAGCTGAAAAAATAATGAAGCCTATAAATAAAAAATAAACTGCCTATAATTCTACGAATCTGCTAACTCGTCACTAATCTCTAGTCTGTGTAATGCGTGCGCATATCGTATTATCGCATTTTATTGGAGAGTGACACGATCTCGTTACCAATTCGTTAATGAGTATTGAAATAGATAAATAACAGTTTTCTATGGAGCGAATGATTCTATACATTTTATTTGTGTTTTAAGATTTTTGAAATAAAGATTGAGCTCATAAATATCTAGTTGTTATTATGTAAAATAGTTTTTAAAGTATGAAAACAAGAAGTGCAAAAATAAATGAACAGTTAATTTTTCTTATCACTTAATTGAGCGAAGCTATTGTGACAGATGAGATTCGTTCGATTTTAGCCTAAAGAAAAAAATAAGTACTCTTCGTGCTTAATGTGCCCACATTGATAAGATATGATATGCCAAATGGTCTCTTTTCTTGCATTATTATTACATATATACTGAGAGGACTGAAGTTGGGAATAAGTAGGCTTATTGATAATAGGTATGTTCGCGTTATATTAGTATAGTAGTGAGTTATTATACCCCTACGATTCTGGCAACCTTATGTAAATAAACATAATGAAATAATTAGATAGTGTATTTTATTAATATAATTCAATTTCATTATATATAATGTAACTGTCACTAACATGAGTTATACAAAGTTGAAGCAAATTAGTATAATTTCCTACGTTCATAATGCCATGAGTATACTCCAATGCCCAAGTTATAAACACAAGCCGACCGGCACACGTGTATAGTATATATATTATTATTTAATCATAATATTAAAATATAATAAATTCGAGCATTTATATATGAGAAATATTAATATAATTAAATTATAATCGTACTAAGTAGGCAAAAATATTTCATAGAAAAATATTGAATAGAATAATATCGAATCCTATATCAACTTATAATATTATATAATATATATATATATATTAATTATATATATATATATATATATTAATTATATTATAATATTACATATATATATATAATAATAATTTAATATATATATATATATATATATATATTATTATATATAATATATATAAGTAAGCTTGATATCAGTATGGGGGCTCGAGTCACCGATACGTGAGGGAATCATAAGGGGGTGGAATCGATTTACCCAATTACCCGTATAGGGGTAGGTAGGCGAAGTTAATATCAACGAATCACGGCTACGTCCATTTTATACGCGATACACACCTTTCGTAACATTAAGTAAAAACACTCATTTGTTAATATTAATACGTTCGCATCTTTTAACTCTTCTCTTGGCACGGTTTTCGCTCTGCAGACATACTGGGGCTGAATAAACCAGCGATAAAAAGTGAAAATTAATCATATATACTATATATCATCTCTATTACTTACAGACACTCTCCAATTTCGTTCTACTAATGTATACTATCATAATTAATATTTACTAAGCAATATATAATATATATATAATATATATATATATATTATTATATATACGTAGCACCTTGTCTGTCAAATCTTGACTGGCTACCATAGTCGTTCTTTGAAATCTGTGATCGCGATTGGGTCAAGCAATTGACATCTTATAGGCATCTTAATGCCTTCAAGAAATATTCTTAATATACTTGATTCGGATTGATGTTTACTCTCTACGGATAGCAATAGGTAAGGAGAAGCATAATAATCAGAGTATGAATTACAGTACAGCTATCAAGCTACTATACTATTATTATTATATGATTTATAAATATATTATATATATATGTCAGTATATTATAGCTAAAGTAATTAACTTTAATTGACTTATTGCATGCTCATAGTATCATATATTAATATATATGTATTATATAGTATCATTACGTGATATATTCTGTTACTTACCTAATATTCAGTCATAATATATATACTATTATATATATATGAAGGTAATGTTATACAATTATATTTACAAAATACATACAAATATATATTGCTGACTCTTCAAATTATTCCTTACTCAACACTTAAAAAATTACAAATGAAAAAGAATCCAGTGAAATTACCTTAGAATTATTAGAGACTACATCATATTCATCAGGGCAGGTGAGAAAACGAGCAAGATATTCTAAATATTTCTGTATTATATCATATAGTCTAATTAGTATCATTTCTATATTACATCTAAGATTTTAACTTTCCATATGAAAAAACATATGCATTGCCTCTAAAAAAATAAAAGTAAGTCTCAAATGGTATATATAGAGCTAGTAAAAGATGAGAAGAAGATGTGCTATGCTAAATTACTATATTTGCACGTCACTAACTCCATATTGGTACAAAGACAATGAGATTAGACAAGTAATACTAGAGTTAAAATCTGTGAAATTGAATCTGCAGTCTTGTTAATAAGTTATAGTTTAGGATTTGGCGCAAGTAAACTGGATTATGTCTTGAGAAGTAGTGTATAGACTCAAGTGAAACGTCGAGGAGGGAGAGTCAAGTTCAGTATAGTCTAAGAGGAAGTTAAACTTATATGAAAATTCTAAAAGACTACATATGTGAGTAGAGTTGCGCGTTTAATATTTAAGTCATATGATGTCAGGAGTAATAATTTAATATGATTTTATATAATCTAATCTAAGCTCACTGATCGTCTCACTACCTTCACAAAACAAAGTTACTTTGGAACTAGAGTATGACATTGAAGATTCCTAAGTAAAAAAATGGTTCTCAAATGACAAAGTACAGACCTGTACTATTGTGATGTCTGATTAATTTACAAACTTACAAATAATTGATCACTATTGTGAGACTTGCAATTAAATAATGTAGAATAATTTTCAAAAACACAATAAAACCTTACAAAGAACAAGCGTTTTATAAAGGTTTAATATACGGCAGTGGTTTAATTTTTGGCACCTTAGCTGCTTTAAATATTTCGATAACTCGAAAATTCTAAATTTACCTCAGATTCTAGAACACCAAACAAATCACATCACCATCACCACTCCTTGTCTCAGTTAAAAAACGAGACAAAGAGCGTATATAGCATTTGATAATATGTGAATATATTCATAGTGTGATGATGATATAGTTATTACATGTAGCTTATTGTACATAGCGGTTGAGAAGTTGAGTGTTATGTGTAGTCCAAATGGCGCTCGAAAATGGTAAAATTAATTTTGATATATTTATTTTGTCTTTTATTAAAATTGTTATACTATGATATTAAAAATTTAGAATAATCTTTAAAAAATTTATTGAGAATTATCATTTATATTTATTGAAGTTTGCGAAGATGAGGTAAAATAATGTGCCATTGATGTATCACATTAGCTAGCTGTGCTAGATAGAAATTAGGACTAACATAATCAGATATATCTTTATATAATAAGAGGTAAGAATAAAAGCAACCAATCCGTGCTAACACCATTAGTAATTCTTTTTCTCATGTTTTGTCAGGTATCTAATTATTTTTAAAGTTAGGTGTTATTTGCATCAGCACTTATAGTTAGTGCTAGCGAGACACTAATATTCAGAATATTCTTTAAACTGATTTAGTCAGTTGATTACACAAGAATCTACAATTTGACACGTTTTGTTTGACTGAAAAAATCAATGTATCTTCTCCTTTGTAATGCACTTTTTGACTTAATCTCGACGTTTTTCATTAGTGAACGGCGAGGGTCGTTCCACAATTATGTCGCTTTTGTTTTGTTCTAAATTATGATACATGTATTCGCCAGTTATCACCTATGATTAATGATAAGATATTCAAATTTTCATGCGTATAAAATAAGTAATTCGATTCAATAGTAGTTTCAATATCATTTTCATAAATTACAATTATAACTAATTTTATCAGATATTGTACTGTAATAATATATATATATATTATTAATTATATATATAATTAATATTATAATTATATATATATAATTATATATATATATATATTATATATAATATATTATATTATTAATATTATATTCAATATATATTATATAATATATAATATATATATAAATATAATTAATATATTATTATATTATAATATTAATATATAATATAATATAAATAATATATAATCATATATATAGTATAATTAATATTATAAATATATAATATATATATTAATATATATATATATTATATATATATAATATTATAACTATATATATATAATATATATATATATATATATATATATAATATATATAATATATATATTATTATTATATATATATATATATTATATATATAATAATATATAATATTATATATATATATTAATATATTAAATTATATATAATTATATATATATATATATATATATATATATAATATATATATAAATATATATATATATAATTTATACTAGTATAAAAAAAAAATATGGTAAACAGTTACCTAATACCATAACTAGTAGTATATCCATCACGGAGTATCTTTAGTAATATAAAATACTAGTATGTATTAGGATATAAATACATTATAGTTATAAGAATATGTTTCTATATTCTATATATATTACTCATAATCATAGTTATTTTGTTTATATTCAGTAGTATATTATTATATACTTCAATACAGAATATATATAATATTATATATATTATTATATATATCATTTATCTTATTTATCATTATTAAATACATATATATTATTACTATCTAGCATAAAAGAGTTTATAATGTTAATTATAAAATACAAAGCTAGATAGTAATTATATTTACTACTAAAATTATTATTACATTATATAATTATTAGTTTTTGTATCAGCTAGACTATATATATGCTAGTTTATATTTAAGTAAAATCTAGTGTTAATTTTGAATATTTTATTTTATTTTATTGATTTTTAATTAGCATATAATTGAATTTGATTCGATGTCCTGAAATAATTTGATCCGTGATTGCAGTATAATAGATTAAAGGGTTAATATGAACATTAACCTACTACACTAACAAAAATAGTTTATCATAGTAGGACTGGTAATAATAAGAAATGTAAGACACTATATTGTTGTGTTAAGTGCGATCAAAAGACAATTACAGTAGTTACAACACCAAAAAAAAAATAAAAAATTATTTCAAAAACAGAATGAAAATCAAGGACGATAAAATCAATACAATAATCAAACTGAGTTCAAAACCTAGATTCATGATTAGTATATGATTTGTTTAAAAAAATCAAAAAGGATATTTCACTTGTTTTATAGTAGTATTCTCACCAAGATTTTGATGTCAATATGATCACAGAAGCCCTTCACCTATTCAAAGCCTTCTTTCGTTAATGTTCCCATGTTTTCAGTAACACAACAAGTGGATTTAAGCTATAACATTAATAAATTTATGTTGTATTGTCTTTGGTTAATATGCACCATATCATATGATTAATTTCTTGGGTATAAATTTATTATGCAGACTCTATAATTTGGAACACTTTATCCTTTTAAATAAAATTGATCTTAGATGCTTCATGGGCTGTATTGCTCTTAATAAGGAGTGGAACGTCTCTATCGATCGAAACGTAATTAAACATGAAAAAACTCTCTTTCACGCAATATCTTTTCTTCAATGTCTTTTTTAGCTATCAACCCAAATACACATTATTTTATTAGCCATTACTAAATTATGTCTTAGCCGCATAATATATATATATATATATATATATATATATATATAGTATATATATTTGCCATGGAGAAGTTATATCGCCTTAGCTAGTACATATAATATATATTGCACTAGTAGTTATGTACTTGTAATATTATTCGCTAGTTCAATACTATATTAACAATCAACTCATGAGAGCTTGAAGGTTTATAACCCGGATCACAGCATTAACTGCATAAATGCGCGCATTAATGAAGGATATCCCGCATCGCTCTATTTTCAGATTATTGTCAGCATATGCCAGCAGCTGAAGGTGTTCGTGGATTTATCTGTGCTCCGTTGCTTCTTTCGATTCAAGCGCATCGCGTTCAATTAAATTTTATTTGCTCGGCGATGAGCGGATAAGGCGATCATCAATGGAATAATGGATTGACCTTTCGATATAGAGAAATCGGTTGTGCTGGCACCTACCTTTTATAAATTTTTTATATTGTACAGGTCTATATACTACTCATATATATATATCTAATGTAATAGTATAATTAGCTACATAGTAGTATGTATATACTTCTTGCAATAGTAATATTATTATCTAGGTGATACGATATAGAGTGATATAGATAACATAGGTATATAAGACTCATCAATATTTAATATAAATTATGAATATAAAATAGCACAAAACTATATATAAGTATATATATATATATATATATAATAATCTATGATTACATAAATAAATAGTATAGATTTAATGAATATATATTATTATATATTATTATATGTTTATATTTCTTTATACATATACATTTTTCCTAGTTGGTTATCTAAAATAATTTAGTTATATTATACATTGCTGGCATAGCTATATAAGTCAGTTACTTGATTATGTTGCTTATCATCTGTATTGATCATGTGGTAATAACATATATAATAATATGTATTTATGTATCATAATTACATTATATATATGGTAATTATATTTATATATAAATATGATGTATGTATAATTAAAATTAGTTTCCAGCTAAATGTTTTATAATTTATAAATGACTACATTTATTAATAAGTTAATATGAATTAGTTGTGAAAACATATATATTTATATATATATTAAGTAAGCAAATTAGTACTTATTACTATATAGTATATATAATATTTATTATTTATATTCAGCTTAAGTTGATTAATGAATGAACTAAAGTAATTACATAACATTTGCCTCATTTATGTATTGCAAAGCAATGGCAGCATTGTCATTTGGCTATGGCGTTATTCACTTTCATTTATTTTATTGCTTTAGTTAAACTCTGCAACGAATAGTTATGATACGCTGCAGCTCATCGGTCTCAATGTTACAAGAATAGTGTGTTAATGTAATATATAGGTTTGTTGCAATTTTCTCACTCTTACGCTGATAAAACGGAATTAATATTGCCATGAGAAGGTGAAAGCTAGGCTTTACATCAAAAGATGAGCGTAATGTACTTTTGGAGAACCGTACAAGGTAATTTGTGGTATTTGAGTAGCTCCTCTTTAAGAGATTGTTGCCGTGTACAAAGTCGCCGCATTTTTGCACTTTACTAAATTATTTAACTTTATATTAATAATTATTTCATTATTATTGATTATTATTTAATTTTATTTGTTTACGATTAATTAATCTATTAAATTTAATTTATTATAGTATATATATATATTTGAGTTTATTTTTTTTTAGTATCAGCTTTAGGTAAAGAAAATTTCTATTTTGTACCAGCAGATGGGTGTAAGGCTTGATCCAAAGAGCGATCACAATTGAAGTAATTATACTATAATTGTGATGTAAATTTGCTGGAAGGTTATAATGAGAAATATAGATAGATAAAAATCTTGGTAGGATGAGAATGAGATGGATATTGTAAATATTTGTATACGTGTGGGACAGCGCAGATGTGTTTAACACACAATTATGGTATAGAAATTCAAATTGAGCTTTTTTATGGTTTAATTGATTTTAGAGGAAAAAGTCTAGCAGATATCCTTGAGTGCAACTAACAACATTGTGTCTCAGAATTTGCTCTAAAGGAGTATATAACCGTTAATGAGTCATTCGATGTGATGGCGAGTCCCACTGAACTGGTGTAATAATGAATTTATTCATTACTGAAAGACGAAGCAATAACTAATGAAGAGATTGGGATACTATCTAACACCCATGTCATGTTAGTATTAATTATTCCTTTAAGAAAGTTGTGAATTGGATGGTCAGTCTAAGGTGGATTGTATAACTGTGTGTGGCAGGGAAAGCATTATGTATATTATATTCAATATGTAAATTTAGTGAATATATTTTGATTCGAGTCTTTTCTGCTTTCATATTTTACGATGCTCGTCAAATATCAAGGTGTTTTTATACTAGCTCTCAGTATGTTATATCACAATGGTATCAATCGTTAATTATTATTGTAATTTATTTTTTGTTTCTTCTATTTTTGTCATCTTTGTGTTCTGTTTATTTATTGTGAATACCTAGTTTAGTTCATTTAAATTTTCGTTTTAAGACTTTGTGGCTTCAATGTAAATAAACATTTCGAATGTTAAGGATAGAACCGTCTACCGAGAGGTAAGAAATTAAAGGATATATTATGTAAAGAAATCATGTATACTTGACTGGTTTTAATGCTTGATCATTTGTATTTTCGTGATTAAAGCCGCTTGCGAGGTTGTCTTATTGACGCAGCTTATGGATGTACTGTCTGATCAGATGATTATTAGTTATATTGTTAGTTTGTGCAATATGTTCTTTTTGTTATGAAGTCTCGATTTGGAGGTGCTATGTTGTATTTTAGTATTTTAAAATTGAAATAATGACGTAGCTATACACAATAGTTGAAAGTTGTGCTTTATAATGTTATTTTGTAAATCTCAATAATATTTATTTTATTTATTTTTTGAGGATATTAATACTTGTTAGAATATTGTTTTGCAATTTGGGTGGGAGAGATCAAGTTTCTCTGTGCTTTGGTCTTATTTTTTTGTCTCACTGTATAGATTAAAAAGCCAAATTAGTTTTGAAGATTGTTTGTTTGGACTTTATTATATTTAGTATTCAAAAGGATGATGATTATCTGGTCCAGTTTAGAAGTTATATTGAGTAATAATAATTTTGTATAGTAATTTGAATATCTAAGTTAGTAATAATAAGGTAAGATTAATTTATAATAAAATTTCTTCTTAGGTCACATTAGAGAACACATAATATATAAATTAATATAAATAATAAAAATAGGCACGATAATACTATTAAGATATATAAGAGAGTGATGATTTGAATCAAGTAATTTAGCATAAATATTTTTATTTTGTAGTTCTCGATAATTCTACGAGAGAGTCTTAGCTGATAATACCCCAACAGTAGCTACTGGCTATCATAAGTGAGATAAAGGGTAGTTATCTACAACTTGGGTATATTTGTGATGATGATCAACACTCTCAGGGTGTGGTTGGATCGTTGGCTCATATTATTTATTATTTAAGTTATATATACCCAAAATAGGTATATAAGAATTTTGCGATGCGTTTCAATATAGAGGGTTTAATAAACTTTTACAGTGTGTCCATAAAAAATTTAAATTAAAAAAAGCTGAAATTGAGAATTAGTAAGGCATGTTCACCTTTAAAACGGGTTTTATTACAAGTTATGATTTTTAAGTCACCATTACGAAAAAAGGTATTACATTTAATTTATAAAGTCTCACAAAATTGTAAATTGAAATAAATTTCATTTCTTGAAGATACAAGAATAGATTAATTTATAATGAGCTTAATTTGGGAAAATGATTCTGAGAGATAGATAAGGTATAGTTGGCCTTTTAGAAGCGAAGTATGGCACCACTTTTGCTTTAAGTAAAGGAAAACAACAAGCAGCTGGACTGACTATGAGATACAGCAGTGTGAGGCTGGCAATCAATGAAGATATGGCGACAATAATTTTGGCGTGCATTTCATTTTGTATGGTCCGCACCAGGCAACACAGAGTATTTGCAGTTATGGTGGAAGAGGGTTACCGTGACCATATAGTGGCTGTGGGAGTGATATTGGTTCGTGACCGGATACGTGAGGCGTGCAAGTATCACCTCGTGTAAGCGCTTTCGTCTGTGGAGGAGGATCCACTCACCAATGTTGCGCTTTTATAATTTCTTACACAGTTTCGACCCCGCCTGATCATTTCGTCAAGCACTCTTGCCAATAGATCGAAGCCTTTTTCGTTATAAGCAGGATAGTATCAGCATTTGATTGGAGGGCGGCCTTGCTGTCGAATGGCATCCGGAAGGTACCTGGAATGGCTCCGAAAAGAAGAGGTGGGCCATTTTGGCGTCAATCTATCGGACAACTTTTCCAGCGATACCGAATCGATGCCTTTAATATTGTCAACCTACAAACTCGCACGAGGTGTGTTTCAACATTTTAGCCACAGAATTTATTTCTTACACATGGAGTTAGTGAACATGTACAGTAATAATAATTATTATGCTTGATAAGTCAGGTTTGTCCATGAATTTATTTTGTTGATATATGCCGTTTGTTTTATTCATATATACGTTATTAGAACATATGAGTTTTGTAATGGACGATTTACTGCTTAGAATTTTTAGATAATATAAGGTGAGCTTTAAGGGCGCCTAGGATGCAGCTTATCTGAGCGAATCTTAATAAATAGCATAAGATAGGTAATCTTGGTTAAGATAGAATAGAATTCAGAGTGTAGATGAGAGACGGACGACATACTATTATTATTAGATTCGCAAATTATTTATTAGTATATATCGAGGCCTAGTTTATATATGATTGGTTGAGTCAGTTTGGTATGTAGGGTTTATACTTGTGTACTCGTTATGGAAGCTTAGTGGAGCATTAGGAAGATATTGAACTAGAACGCTTATACTATCACATACTTAGTCTATCCTGTTTATATGAAGACGGCTCTCGAGTATGAATATACGCAATTCATCTGGTTCTAGTATAGTAAATTCACACCGTGTGATAGCGGTGATGCGAGTAATTGAATTAAGCATTTAACAAGTGCAGACAAGGTGGCTAGATTTTGAGAGAGAGACCATGACCAAAGCAAATGGTGGAGAGGGACGAAATATCTGCTCGCAGCGTTAGTCTGGGTATTTGTGAATGACTTACACCGCTACAAAGATTGTAAAAAGCATGGAAGAAGGATACCTGTCTGAAGCTAGTCTGAGTCTAGAGGCTGCTCTTTCGTGTTTATGCAATAAGTCGGTGTCACGAATATATATATGAAATTTATATATATATATAAAAGATGTTGTTAAAACAGTATATATAATATGGGTGTCGATCTTCGAATACGTATATGAATCTTCGAATACGTATATGAATCTTCGAATACTGTAGGATATAAATCAAGAATTGAGCATACAAAAATTGGTCGGTGAGACTGAGGGTTCTATATGTGCGGTTGTGCATGTATAGGATATCTATTAGAGCATCCGGACATATGTCCATCAGGGGACAGACGGTATACTGGACTTATAGGGGCATTAGAGACAGACGGTATTGATAAAGATGACTAAATCCTAGGTGTTCATCACGAAAAATAGATGAATAAATATAATAACACCAAAACTTTTTTAATTTTATCGATAGAGATGTTTATTTATTAAGTGAGTCATCACAAATTTTATAAATTAGTGCGACCTATACAAAGTCGTTTTTCCACTTGGGAGTTTCTCATTTGACACAACCTATTGGTTGTAGGGTTACGATATCGAGAAATAATGGCTCAGTTGGCACAATTGTGGCTAAATTAACGGATTGCGCTCTTTAGTCTTAAAGACGTTGCGATCCTTTTTTGGAATGTGAGGTGATATTGTTATCAAGGAGTAGGTTTTAGAGTGATCGCGACAAGGGCAGGATTCAAGTGTGCTGATAAGAAACCGTATTGTGACCTATCAGTACATCGAGAACTGTTCTCTCACAATAATAGGTAAAAGCAATAAACCGTACAGGATCTAAAACCGTTTTTACACATTCAGGCCATATATTTCAACACTTGAAATGGGATTCCGAGCGGCATGCGCCAGGATGGAAGTACGTAAAATATGGGAGGTTGGTACTTGAGAACGTATCAGTGCAGACGATCTTAAAGGTAGAGTATTTTATTACCGAGCCATGCGAGACCATGTACGTTAAATATAGAATCAAGTAGGTTGCAGCGATCGGATCAGAGCGCCAAATAGCTTCGTTTTCAGGAGTTAATATGGCGGTTGGCAATAGTGTTACGCACCTTGATAGGAGGGATCAGGTCCCTAGGAAATTAGCATCATAGAATATTTTGAGCGCGCGCTGTTAAAAGTTATTATACAGGAACGAGTTGTTAGACACGATAATATATCTAGATGATTAAGGGTCCGCGGGAAAGAAGGGGCAAGGTTCTTTGGTAGAGTTAGTTTGAGTATGTGGTGTATATCGAGATTGGTACAACGCCGATGGTAGTGTCCATAGCGCGTCGAGCAGATGGTGGGAGATGCTCTGCCAGATAATTCAGTGCTAGGATATAGTAGCATGCGAGCCGTTGATACGAATAAGAAAGGAGGGCTTGGTAGTCCGGACCATTGATTTTAAATGGCATATCAGTGATAAGCGTATTAACCCGAATCATACAACATAGAAAACTTGACGCGTTGGCACTAGGAATAGAAGACGATCATTATAAATTTCATTGAGTAAAGTTTGGGTATCCAAAATTATAGTGAAAATTTACCATTTTAGAAGTACTATCGGCTAAGATCTTCTATATATATAACTTTATTCTTCCTTTTCAGTCATTACTTCTTCATCAGTAAAAACCGTTTGTACTGTTAGCGCGAGAGGTCGCTCCATTATCACAGTTTCAAGTTTTTGAGTACAAGTTGCATTGTTTAATTGAGAAATATAAAATAAGAGAAACCAAGAGCGAACTGGAATCGATACTATTGACCAGAATCGAGAGAGTATTTAGTAATACGAAAGGAGTGCGCACGGTTTGTTCGCTTAGTAAAGAGACAATGTGCGAAATAGAAAAGACTATATATAGTGTAAAGAGAACGCCGGGCTTGCTAGTTATTCTTATAACCCTTGCGTGTCACCAGTTTTAAACAAAGGGATCCGCGTTCCGAAACTGATTTTGCAGAACCAAAACCTGGAAGTTTGAAAAAGCTTGGCGACTCTAGAGAACAAGAAGAAGGCGGCCTGGCCTCAACTAATTTTCGTCCATTAAATTTACAGGAAGATCTTCAAGATTGGTCAGCAAAATTGGTCTTTTGGTTGTCCGCCGATATATAAGTTTAATTGTAACTATTACTTTGATCTTTCTGCTTCTAACAATTTGGGGGATCTCAAATAATAGTGCGGATTTACATTGGACTATTTGCTTTAGTATAGAGAGTTATATAACGCTCGCCTAAAAGATTGGGTTAAATTTTCTGGTGCAGATAATAAAAGAGTGTTCGAGGTCCAGATTCTGTTATAATAAACAACCATGGAGTTATTCCAAACAATAGGAAACGTTTGCGAAAAATAGAAAGACAACAACGTGAGAGAGAGGAACGCTATTGATAACATTTGAGTAATTTAGTTGGGTGTGACTTTAGTAAGCTTAATGTCTCACTCGTCTTATATAAATATATAACTGATTAAAATTAACAATAAGTGTCTAATCTATAATAGGGACCTATGGAGTTGAATCGCCACTGTGCTTTAGGCCATATGGCGCAATTAAAGTTTGCAAAAATTAAGCGGAACGAGAGGCACGGAATATTATAGATGTACGCATGTGTCGCCCAAGTGGGATTATAAAAACCAGACAATTTTACTACGGTATTGTATCTTTGTTGACGAGTTCTGCTTATGTCTCATGTGAAAACACTAGTTTTCCTCGTAGAGCCTGGAGTATGAAGGAATTTTGAGTTCAATTTTATTGTATCTGTGAAGTTTGTTGTAAAGTTGTTCTGTCAGGCTAACTAGTAAAAAAGGTATTTATTACTAGGAAATAATTGAGCTCACGTAGGAATAGAACTCTATCACAGTATAGGCTAGCAAGTATAAAATAAAATGATAAACCTTAATAGCATAATTATATATATTCATGTAATAACAGTCAAGCAAGGAGCGAAGAGATCGTGTACGTTAGGGTAGTTATAGCAGGTACCCATTCAGACGGAGTATTAAACGTTAGGTATATGTATGTAGAATGAGTCTTGTTGAGTAGTAGTATAACGAGATAATTTTTCTGTGCATTTTCCATTAAACTTAATGAAAGGGTAGTTTGAGTAAGTTGAGCATATAAGTCGAGTCACATATCATATACAGTTCTGAAAGGACATCGTTAATTATTCGAGTGAGTTTTGGTATCTTAATTAATTCTGGACTATACTATAGTAGTACTGAGATCTATATTCAGTATCGCATACACTTAAGTATCTTCTCTGCGTGATTAGAAGACTGAGCACTGTTTATTTTGTTTATCAGAAAATAATGCCAGTGTATTTCGGAATTGATGGAGACAAATTTGGTAGAAAATTGTGTGTTATGTTTGATATGATAGAACCCCGGGATTGTAGATTCTGTTATGGAGTCTGTTTTCGATACACGCTCGATCGAGTAGACGCAACATATATTGTTTTGGATTGTAGGGTCTTTTGTGTAACACAACAATTGTAACTATTGGCTGATGAGTCCCTATAAAAAAATTTGAAGAATTTATGAGTGGTGTAAATCAGAGGTGATTTTAGGTGGAAGAAATACACTGTCCTATAGTACAACGAGGATTTTAGTCGAATGGCTCAAGAAGTCAGCGGATTCTTGGACGGACCTCACTAAGGGTTGCAGGACACGGAAACACTAGGAAGGTTAGCCCGTGCCGCTGATTTTTGGAGACATGCAACAAGAGAAGAATTAGCGGCGTGCAAGATCGCAGGCTTTCTCCGCGGAGGAAAAGAAGGTGAGAGACTGCTGCTTTAGAGGGAGAGACAAAGTTATGTCTAGCGAGCAGTGAAGAAGTTAATTATTGAAAGGCATCATCCACAGGATGCCACAGGGAGAGAAAGCTAGAAATCGCACACGCCTGAAGCGAGCTAAAGAGTTTAAAAGTTAGAGGCGAGTATAATAAGAAAAGATCAGAGGAGAGAATGAGCATGAGAGGACAAGATGACTGTCAGATGAATCGTGAGAGCTGCGAACAGAAAAACAAATAGCGTCAACATGACGCGAGTGATAGCGAGTAGCACCAGAAGCTCAGAAGCATTCCATACCTACATATCTTCGCTCATGGCTAATAAGTATCGAAAGTTGGAACACGCCCTCGCGTTTCTTCGACGAGAAGAAAATCATGAGAGATATTAGGAAGAGTTATGGTTTAGATGTGTTTTTATAGAGTAATAGCGCGAAAGTCAGGTAAACGAGAGAGCTCATACTGAAAGCTAGTCCCTATGGGTGAGGAGAAAGCTAGCACGTAGACACACAATATTTAGGGAGGTTTTCCTAACAAGCAAAAGCTTGTCGTCGTGCTATAATGAGAGCAATGCACTGGTTGAAGAATGTAATAAGAAGCTCTATGAATAGTACTGTCAAAGGACATGAGCTCTTTAAGGGAGAGATAGTAAATGGGGTCTACACTCGGGAAAGTGCGATTAATAGGGAAATGTGAGAGGCTAAAAGGAAATATAATCAAATTAAACTAAGGAAGAAGTGTGTGTTATACTAAACGAGTACATAACTGGTCAGCCACCGAGCGACAGATAGTGAAATTACTAGGAGTTTATTACAGAGAATTATAGAAGCTCTTAAAAAAGGTGGTTAACAGCAGCGAAAATGTAACACTGACAATCCGGCAAATACTGATGATATTATCTCTCCTCTGCTATCTTTTTCCGGAGCTCCCTTAAGTACGGGTTGGCGAGTTCTTTTTGCACCGTATTCACAGAATCCACCTTTGTCGGCACCGAGAAAAATTCGATAATATCATCAGGTGTCAGTGTTTACATTCAGCTGCTGGTTAACCACTTTTTAAGGAGCTTCTATAATTCTTCTGATAAATAAACTCTAAGGATTACATCTTCAGTGGAGTTATGTTTTATACTTAGTACAGTACCCACTTTCCGTGAGCCCATATCTCTCATAAAGCACTTTTCAAACTTTCATAGCTCTTTAATTCTTCAATCAGTCATCTTATTATAGACAATGACAGCTTTGCCTGTTAGGAAACCTCCCAAAATTGTCGCTCGCTTTTCCATAGGGGATAGTCGTATCGCCCTCTTGCTTGCTTCTCAAACATTAACAGATATTCTTCAATATCGGTTTTCTTCTCGTCGAAGAAGGAGGCTTCACTTCGGATTAACTTATTAGCATGGGAAAGCCAATAATGGCTGCACTGAAGCCATTCTGATGATCGGCAGTCACTGTCGTCATGTTGACGGGCTGTTTTTTCTTCAGCATCAAGCTATTCAATCTGAAGCAGTTCTTTCTTTCTGACATCTCTGCATGCTTTTTCCGCCTCTAACTTAACTCTTATCGCTTCAGCTTCGATCTTAGCGTATTCTCCATTCATCTTCACGCGGCTAGACTCTGATTGTTTCTCGCCTCTACGAATAGCAGCAGCTACCTTCTTTTCCTCCAAAGCCGCAGCTAACTTTTGTTTCTCCAAATCAGCGGCTAACTTCTTTTCCTCCGAAGTAGCGGCAGCCTTCTGAGCCCATTCGATCTTTTTAACTAAAGCAGTGAATTTCCTTCCACCCTAAACCTCCTGAATTTACACACTCGCATAAATTCTTCATTAAGACATAGCCATAAGTTACAATTGTTGTCACAAAACAAATTCCAAAATATATCGTTCGCTAACAGAGGTCCCACTTTCACGCAACGAATCACAATCCCGTTTTTCTACCAATTTTACAAATTTGTCTCCAATTGATAACGCATGAAAACAACAAACTTCTAACCGCAAAATTACTAATGTAATTTATACTATATATAATATCAATATATATATATATATATATATATATATATAATATATATATATATATATATATATATATAATATTATAGAGTATATATATATATTTATAAATATATATTATATATATATATATATAATATATATAATATATATATATACTAGTTTACACAATCTTCAATAAAATTTCACAAAATCTTACGGGGAACTAGTGTTTTCCCTAAAGAACTCCAACAGAGGAAAAATGTGAATTCCGGGAAACCACTATTTCGCTCCGCTTAATTTTGCAAACCTTAATGCCTATCAAAACAATATTAATAAATATATATATATATATATATTTTTATATATATATATACTTATAAGAGCATAATATAAAAAAAAATTACTAAAATTATTCCAGTGTTTCTTTATTTCCAAACGTTATCTATTGTTGGAATAACAGTTTTTGTTATCCCACCAATACGCACAGAAAAATTAAATACGTTTAACTTCAAATAAAACAAATAGTTCAAACGACTATATTGACAGTTTAAAATAAAACAAATAATATTAAACTTATATCGTATAACAACAACTGGGTATAAATTACACAACCCTTGAACATTAGTTTTGGCACTCAGGTTTTTAACAAACGACTGTACTCCTCGAGTTTAATATATTCAATAAAGATTAGCAAAAAAGTAACCTCTCTCACTACAAAACGTTTTAACTGAAATAAGAAAGTTAAATGAACCTGAAAAGTTATATATAAAGTTCTCCTGAACAGGAATACCCAATTTATTTGTGTGCGATTTGTTAAAAAGATATTAAATTATATGTCATAGACTTACTCTTCAAGCAGATGATAAGCAAATCCTTTGGCCAGGCCCCCGTGACACTCATCAACTAACACCTAT
Organism: Trachelipus rathkii; assembly: GCA_015478945.1. NCBI lineage: Eukaryota > Metazoa > Arthropoda > Malacostraca > Isopoda > Trachelipodidae > Trachelipus > Trachelipus rathkii. The sequence goes on from JABUQX010103488.1 coordinate 33,769, forward strand.
TAGATTCTCAAACAAACCTGTATAATAACAGTATCCAGGCCTTCTATCAAGTGAGCTATCCTGTGCAATATTAGAATGCAATGTAAAATCTCTAACAATAACATCACCAACTTATTTCCTGAAGGACGCCTTCAAGTGGAATAACGTTTGACCGATTCTTTACCTTATGTGAGAACAGTTCAGTCAATACTTTTCTTACCAGCAAATGAATCCGTTTGTGATCAATCTTACAATCACAAAACCCACGTCTTTAAGACTTAAAGCAATAGCAAATTGAAATATTTAAATAAAATTGAAAAGTTAAAATATCGCACTTTTGGAAATACTCAAGGAAACCACTGGGATAATTTTTTAGAAATATTTAATAAAAAAAAATAAATGAAAATGTAACTGGTCTTACAAACGCTAGGTTTTATAAGCCCATGGACATATAGCCGGATGTCTAATAGATATCCGTATAAATGCACACCGCACATATAGAACCTTCCAGCTACCGTATGTCAATTCTCGTTTATATATATAATGTATATATAAGTATATATAGTAATATAATTTTAATTATATATAATATTAATGATGATATAATAATAATAGTATATATATATATTATATATTATATATCCAATCCTATCCCATCCTGGAAGATATACTTCCATGTACATATAGCCGGATGTCGACAGATATCCGTATACATGCACACCGCAACTATAGAATGCTCAGTAACTCCAGTTATATATATATAATATATCATATAATTAAATTTATATGCTCAAAAAGAAATAAATAAAATACTCAACATTTACGTTTAACAAGTAAAATTCATATAAATTTTGCGCCATTACATTTTTTATTGTATATATGTATATATATAGAGTAAACATACATACAAATATATGTTAACTTATGGTGAATAAATAAAATATATCAACAAAATATATATGAAGAATTCAATGTGTAAATGAATATAAAATATTGGGATCGGTACAAACTCTTTAAAGCTGTTGGGTAATGATCACTGCAGTATAAATAATAATCAAAGTGGGACCAGGTAAAACGATTCATAAGAGAATGGGAGCAAAAGGAAATATCAACACAGGAAGAAGTGTGTATCTAAACGTTGGTATGTAGTCTTACGTTAAGGCATCCCAGGGAAAAGGGTGTTAGAAGATCTACAAGTATCTTAAGACGAGGTGACAGTAACCTCATATGGGGTGGCGGAGGTTGAAGTTTTGCATAGCTATAAGACAATCGAAGTAGGGAGCTGGCTTTAAGGATCAGCTAGTCGAAAGTCGACTTTAGTAAATTCACTACTCGGAGCCAGAAGTGTCGAGCAAGACTAGTAAGGTGGGTGAGAAAATGAATTCGTGCTGCCGCTGCATGAGGTCTAGTTTGAAAAAGGGACTGGAGAATAGGGGACAGATTTATGAATGATTATTTCTGCACCTGCCCTATCATTGTCACCACTTTCTTTAGAGGTTAGCGACGATTATATTCCGACAGTTGGAAAAAGTCTCGATGACAGTGGAAATTCCTGCAAACATATGCACTTTGGTGTACATATGTGCATTAGTTGAACAAGTTTTCAAAATTATAGTAGTAGCCACGATAATTCCATTGAAGGAAGGTGGCCATGCTGTTGATATAAATATTATGAGGATGGTCTTTTTGAGAGAATTGTCTCTATGTGGCTAGGGGTGATGCTGGAGTGGATTCAGTTGGGGATGAGGAAAAACTGAAATGGGTCTCGACGATGAGGAGCAACAACGAATTCTGCTGGTAAGAAATAGTCGTACAACAGAGATTTGCGTTGTACGAATTTTTTTGGGGTGGGTGGGTTCTCCATGAATGCGAAGTAAGTCGAGTTCAACTAAGTCCATCTTATTGTGTGAACTTGGTTAGTCGTTGGAAGATCAACCAAAATGCTCATGTTTAGGAATGAAAGCGATATCAGCATCTGCTAAGCAAGCCGATTCAGAAATGGATGGAGAATATGGGAATGTTTCCATGGGACAGTGTAAGTAGGTGACACCGGAAAGGTGTCACCTTTTTGTAAAGTTGAAGTTGCGATCTTTGAATCCGTTGGGTTACGGGGGTCTGGAACTAGAGACTTTGTCAGTCAGCCATCAGGTGGCTGATTTTGGACAATTTATGTTAAGATGGGGAACCTTTGGGTCTCCTTTCGTGCCACAAACAGATTTGGAACGCTTGTAGCGTTTGCGTTGAACGGTTTTCCATTCATCTCTTTCTCTCTCACTCGGAAGCCCAAGAATCATTAGAAAAAGAGCGTGGGTCGTCATCTCATACTCCATTTGGGAACTATGATCCATTTCATCCGCTAAGGTATATAATCCTTTAGAGAGTGCCGAGGTAGGAATTCGGAGGAAGTTATAATAAAATTCAGAAGACCTGAAATAATCCTGCAAACTATCAGAGTTGGTTGGTGGGTTGTTCAATAGCCGTGATTGATTGGGTACAATCTATTGGTCTCAGCTTTAGCTTCAGGAACAGACTTATGACGAGGTCTCTTAGGAGTTACATTATTTATGTCCGAGGTTAGTATGTTTTGCTTTAAAGCTTCAAGTGCATCGCTAAAAATAATTGTTCTTAGCTCAGTAAAAAGCTCTGAAGGTAGTTGATCGCAATAAGTAAAATATCAGAAATGATGTGTCAGCTGGCATTCCCGGAAGGGGAGCAGCATATGGAACAAACAAATGAGAACGACTACGACGGGGGGGCGGGCCCTTTTCGGGACTGCTCCGACCGTTTGGGCAACTGGGGTGTCGAGGGCGTACCAGGCGATAAATCGCTGAAGTTACGCAGATGACTTTCAGGTATAATAGAAGGAATTAAAGAGGAAAACCCTGCTGGTTAAAGACTAGGGGGACCGAGGTGGTTAAGGTAGGGTGCTCAAGTTTGTAATTGTGCACGTCTCGATTTAACAACGTATTATCTTTACAGGCCATTTTCACAGAGGTTAAACGACGGAGTTCATCTCCATAGATGAGCAAACATAACAATAAAACAAATGGAGCATAAAAGTCAACAACAGGATGGACTGGAAAAGCGTATATTTCATGGAAAGGGAAGCCATACTCCCCATAACAGGTCACCAATCACCCTTCTCCATCATTATGACACCTTCCCCTGCCACCACCTACTTCTTTCATAACCCCATCATATACAAATTAAATAACCAGGAGACATACCACATATCCTCGCCTCACTCCGCTTTTTAATATTAAATCAATCGCTTTCACTCCATTTATTCTTACACAACACGTTCACTATCATCATACAACTATTTTGATTCCATTCAGAAGCCTACCACCAACACCATATACCACTAGCATCTGCCACAAAGCTTCTTTATCAATCCTGTCATACTCTGTTGCAAATCCATGAAACCTAAATACAATTTATTCTTTTTCTCAATCATTTGTTTCAATTTAAAAATTTCATCCACACATCTCTCCCACTTCTAAATACACCTCTTTCTCCACCATCAGTCCTTCAATCACTCGACAGTACTCTTTTTAAACTAAAACACCATCATATATCTTCCCTACAACGCTCAATAAACTAATTCCCCTATAGTTCGTCTTATCTCCCTTACATAAGGGTACTATTACTGCTTTGAAATATACCCTCCATAAACGCTTTGTTCCACAATTTCTAAATCCATTCTCGATTATTTCTCCAGTAATTTCTATCTATGCCTGCAGATTTACCATTCAACTTTCTACTAATTACCTCATCCCCCAAAATACCCATTTCTTTTTGCACCATCAAACTCTCACATTCACTATCACCTCTTCATTACTGCGAATGTTTTGCCGATTTCAGAAGTGTTCCCTCCACACTGTTTTCACATCCATTTCATCAGTTACAAAAGCACCATCCTTCCTATTCATCTTTCTATGCAGATTCCCCTTACTCTCATTCTTAACCTTTTGCGTTTCCTTCCAGAAAAGCATCCTATTCCCTTGTAAGACACCATTTATCTTCCAAACTGTTCGTTTACCTAGTTTTTCCTAATTAATAGTATGTATGACGATAGTGAAGCGTGTGTAAGAATAAATAGAGTTGATACCGATTGGTTTAATATTAATGGCGAGTGGGGCAGGGAGTGGTTAATGTCTCGCTTGGTTTAATTCAATTTCGTATATGATGGGGTTATGAAAGAATTAGAGGCTGGGGATGGCAGGGCAAGGTGTTAGAATGATGGAGAATGGAAGAGAGTGGAGGGTGCCCTACTTATTTTATGCGGATGATTTGGTTTTGTGTGGCGAATATGAAGAGAGTTTGAGAGGATTTGAGAAGGTGTGTAAAAATCGGGGGTTTGAAAGTAAACGTAGATAAGAGTAAGTTTATGGTTGTGAATGAGGAGAGTCCTCGGTGTGAAGTTATGCTGGACGGTGAGCAACTGGAGCAAGTGTCGGAGTTTAAATATTTAGGATATATGTTGGATGAAAAGGGAATGGATGATGCAGAGTGTAGTAGGAAATATGTGAATGGTAGGAAGGTGACTGGTGCAATTAGATCCTCGGTAGATATAAAAACACAAGTCTTGAGTGGGCGCTAGGGTTCTTAAATGGAGGGTATGCTGTACCATGTGTAATGTATTATATACGTGAAATCTATGGTTAGGAATAAGAGGTATGAATTCTAAAGTACAATGTATTCCGATGGATAATCTTAATGGCGTGTTAGGTGTGAGAAGAATTGATAAAATGAGGAATGAACGTGTTAGAGTTGTGAGGTGTGAAGAAGGGGTAAATTAGAGAAGAAATTAAAGAACGTCGAGATGGTTTGGTCATGTGGAAAGGATGGATGATAGGTTAGTTAAGCGGATGTACAGTGGTGGGAGTGTGCTGGGAATTAACGGGCTGGGAGACTGAAGAAAAAGTGGATTGAGTCAGTAAAGGAATGCCAGGAGGAGAGAAATGCAAGAAAGGTGCATAATAGGAGTAAATGGCGGAGTTTTGTGATGGGGTATGGTTGTGGCCAAGGGATGAATCCTACATTGACGAGATGCCATAGTGAGGGTCCGTCGTGGTTCCGTAAAGCTCTAGTGTGTATTTTCTGACTGCGACGCTCATTAAAAGGTATAAGGGGCAGTAAGGCTGGGCTTTCTTTTGGACTTGCATCATATTCTTCTACTACTTCGGTTTCCAGTGCATGCGACGCACCTTGTCCCCAGTCTGAGAAAGGTGGGTGATGATGATCTATACACCTTTTTTTTTTTTTTTAAATACATACTGGAATTAAATATAAAGTAAATTAGGCCAAATCAAAAGATTAACTTATAAAGAGTGGAAAAAATTAAAAAAAAAAAATACTTTGATTACATACATTTTTAACCTATGACCACGTTTCATTCTTAAATAAAAAAATATAATTTCCAAAGTATATTTTCTGCATACTCCTAGTACAGTTGCTCTGATTTTGTATTCATGGGCAAAATACCAAGAGGGAACATTAGTCCTAACACTGTTCAAGAAAATTTTTGAGTTTTGAAAAATCGTTATGGGAAAACTCGATATTTTTATCCAAACCACTTTGTTAATTAGCAAGAAAAACTGTTGGAATAAAAAGGAATTCAAAGAATTTATTTACACTCCTCTGAGCTCGTATCCCTTCAAGTAGCAGCTTCAGTTCAAGGTGTATACCAAGTTGAAATTTTCAAATTCCTTGTTATCCCTGTTATTCCAAAATTTTCCCTGGACTAAAATAAATGATAAAAAACATCACTATCTTTATCATCAACAAGGAAAGGTGAAAAAATGAAAGCCCTCCAGAGCCCACACTTTAACCATCCCAGTAAACAAATTTTCTTGAATGACATCATACAATTTGACATTTTACAAGTGAAATTTATATTTGCATTGAAATTTTTTTTAAATTGACTTCCCAATTATTTATATAGATAAAGTTATGAACACAATCAATTAATTTTCTAAATATCTGCCAAAACCAGGTCCCTGCTTTTGCTTTCATTTTTTCCCTTTTTTTTTTTTTTTACTTTATTCAAAATAAAAATTACAAAGACAAAGGTACACAAAATTTTCTTTTCTCTAAAATAAAAAAAAAATATTTTTCTTTTTCTCTAAAACAAATTACAAAATTATTTAATTCTAAACTAACCCTACTAAATAAGTACATTAATCTTAAAAAGAAAAAAAAAAGTTTGTGACTGTTTAAGAAAACCTATTTTTTCTTATAAAATATGAAGTTGTTTTTCGGTTTCTTTCACAATATTTCTCTTACTTTCTTCAGTCTCTTTAATCTCAGCTGCTAATTTCTTCTTTTTTTTTGCACCTTCCAGAGTTTCTTCTTTGGCACATAGTTTTCTTTATGAGTATGCCTTATACTCTGAAGAAGCATTGCGGCAGTATGACATAATCTCATTTGTAATACAATAATACAACCCCTCCAGTATTTTTCATTTCTTCAGCAATAACTCTTTTTAGCAACAAGTGACTCTTCACGCAAATTTTCTTGTAGACGATGTTTGTTCGTCGAAAAACCTCTCTGCAGAAGCATTCTCATGAAAAAAGAATCCGTGTTACAAAGTTTTTTGTTTCTTTTTGAACGTTTACATTTTTAAAAATTTCAATGAAAAGTTGATCGAATCTATCTTCCTTCTCATTCAAAACTTTTCATAAGTTCATGGACATCGAAATATCAATTCGCTTGATATCAATGAATTTTTCAACACATATATTAATTCTTTCAGAGTTATTAGAAAGCATTACCTTCGGTGACAAACAACTTAATTTCTTTGTGATGGAATATTTAAGAGGACTTCTTTCCACTAACTTCTGGATAAGTACTTGCAAGAATAACATACAATCAATCATCTCTAAATTTTAAAATTTTGGAGTTTGCAGCCTTCGAGGTGCATTCCTAATTCCCTCTTTTGCTGTATGATACAGGTCCATATTTTCTGCATTTATGAAATTTTTTTTTATCTTTAAAGTTAATTTTCATTAAAACTTTGACGTTTGAACAATAAATGTCCGGTTTTAGAATTCTTTTCAATAAAGTTTTAAATAAGTGACTGAGATCATCATACAAGAAAGATGTCAATGGGTCTTCACGTTGAAACCTCAATAGAAATCCTTCCAACTGACGAGCTACTGCTTGGAAAAACCCCAACTTTGCATGTAATAAGGAATCCTTTAAATATGATTTCACCTTTCCAAACACTTTTGAATTTTTCAATTCTCCAAATTCTTCCACGTACTTTCGAAGTCTTGGAAGATATCGAATGGCTGTTGTTGTGGCATTTACATTTTCAACTCATCTTGTCAAACAAAATTTAACAGGAAACTATTCAGAGCCTGTTACTTTAATGATTGTTCCCCTTCTAGTTAGAAAATCGTTAAATAAATAATAAGAAGCCCTTAAGTATTCTAATAAATCCCACTTTGTATGGGGTAGTGAAAGATTTAGAGCTCCATGGACAATATGCAAAGAGCAACTTCCAAATTCAATCAATCTTGGAGCTTCGGAACAGGTATTTAATTCTGCTTTCAACAAAGACATTTTCCAGTTGACATTAGGTCCATCCATTGAAATACTTGCCACTTTAATGAGGTCAACAGCTGACCCAAGCCCCTGCTTGAGATTTTCCAAAAGATTCTCAGCTCGAGTGTCTGTAAGGAACTGAAGTAAAATAACGAGTGGTTTTGAGACCCGTAGTTAAGTCTTCAAACCTCACATGTATATCCACTTGAGTTCTTTGTGCAATTTTATTTAAAGCCTCATCATAAAATATTGATATATAAGAAGTATTTCTCAATACACCTCGCATTTTTTTTTAGTAAAGTAACAGAGTGTATACCAGCAGGGAAAACGGTGAAAACACAAGGGAAATAAAATTATCCAAATTATATCAATCATAATTTTTGTTTAGCCTCTAAAGAAGTATAGTGAAGCCACATATCGACTTCGAAATCCTCTTAAAAAGGGAGATCTTAAGGAAGCTCAGTTAGCTCAAGGGATGTTAAAAAGGTGTTTAGTCTTTGAAAGAGGAGAAAGGTAAAGAGCACAAGAATATCATTCATGATTCTCCTCTTCCTAGTACTCAATTTAAATTGTTAAGTTCCAATATGGAGTAAAATTAAGTAAGAAATTTATATATCAACTTTTTCTTAGCCTAAGAATTTACACTTCTTGAGTTATTGAATCTTTATATTATTATTTTTATTAAAATTTATTCATCTGCAGTATCAGCGCATTTAACTAATTTCTTTTTTATTTTACAGAATTGAATTAATTATTTGTATTATATAATAATATTTAAATACTAGATGGCAAAAAAACTATTATAAAGCCAGTTTTAATTTACAATGGTGGCAAAAAACTATTATAGAGCCAGAATGGTCAAAATGGCTCAGAGAAGCGAAATCGGAACATTACGCTTTGTGCTTCTACTGCAAGAAAGAATTTTGCCTTTCCAATATGGCAGCAAAAGCCATTAAAAGTAATGCAAGTAGCAAGAAACACTAGAGCATCACTAAATGCTTAAAATCCAGCTCGCCAGACATGATGAACAATTTTGTTAAGCAAAGTACTGGGTACTGGTCAATTAATTCTAAACAGTTGCAGTCGAATAATTCTGTATCAAGTTCTTATTCTCAGGGAGCCTCAGTTGATTCTACCTTGGATGTCTCTTTTAGCAAGGAAAAAGATGTACAGAAAGCTGAAATAATGCGGAGTTTGACTGTTGATCAAGCTCATATTTCCAATAGAGCTTCCGATTGTTGCCAAAAACAATTAGCAAAGATGTTTCCTCTGAATTCGCGTAGCTTCAGTCCTCTTGGTGTTAGCAAAAGATAAACTTTCTATTTATGTGTAATTTGGTTTAGCTCCTTTTTAACTGTAAAAAATTGTCGAGGGTGTATTGAGAAATACTTCTTACATATCAATATTCTATAAAGTTCTAAAATAAAATTGCAACAAAGAAATTCAAATGGATATACATGTGAGGTTTGAAGACTTTAATAAATGCGGAAAATAATTTAGGCTTACTTCAGTTCCTTACTGACACTCGAGCTGAGAATCTTTTGGAAAATCTCAAGCAGGGGCTTGGGTCAGCTGTTGACCTCATTAAAGTGACAAGTATTTCAATGGATGGACTAATGTCAACTGGAAAAATGTTGTTTTGTTGGAAGCAGAATTACAATGACTGTTACCGAAGCTCCAAGATTGATATGAATTTGAAGTTGCTCTTTGCATATTGTCCATGGAGCTCTCAAAACTGGTCATAAAGCTACAAAGTGGGATTTATTTGAATACTTAAGGGCTTCTTATTATTTATTTAACGATTTTCCAACTAGAAGGGGAACATTCAGTAAAGTAACAGGCTCTGAATAGTTTCCTGCTAAATTTTGTTTGACAAGATGAGTTGAAAATGTAAATGCTACAACAGCCATTCGATTGCTTCCATAACTTCGAAAGTACGTGGAGGAAGTTGGAGAATTGAAAAATTCAAAAGTGTTTGGAAAGGTGAAATCATATTTAAAGGATCCCTTATTACATGCAAAGTTGGGGTTTTTCCAAGCAGTAGCTCGTCAAGTTAGAAGAATTTTCCTATTAGGTTTTGCAACGTGAAGACCATTGACATCCTTCTTGTAGTGATGATCTCAGTCACTTATTTAAAACTTTAATGAAAAGGAATTCTAAAACGACATTTATTGTTCGGAAACGTCAAAAGTTTTAATGAAAATTAAACTTTAAAGATAAAAAAATTTCATAAATGCAGAAAATATGGACCTGTATCATACAGCAAAAGGGGGAATTAGGAATGCACCTCGAAGGCTGCAAACTCTAAAAATTTTAAAATTTAGAGATGATTGTATGTTATTCTTGCAAGTACTTATCCAGAAGTTAGTGGAAAGAAGTCCTCTTAAATATTCCATCACAAAGAATAACTAAAAGAATTAATGTGTGTTGAAAAATTCATTGACATCAAGCGAATTGATGGTTCGACGGCTGATATAATCAAAGAGATTATGAACTTTTGATATCGAATTCCTATGTCCATGAACTTATGAAAAGTTTTGATGAGAAGGAAGATAGACTCGATCAACTTTTCATTGAAATTTTTAAAAATGTAAACGTTCAAAAAGAAACAAAAAACTTTGTAACACGGATTCTTTTTTCATGAGAATGCTTCTGTAGAGAGGTTTCTCGACGAACAAACATCGTCTACAAGAAAATTTGCGTGAAGAGTCACTTGTTGCTAAAAAGAGTTATTGCTGAAGAAATGAAAAATACTGGAGGGGTTGATTATTGTATTACAAATGAGATTATGTCATACTGCCGCAATGCTTCTTCAGAGTATAAGGCATACTTAAAAAAAAAAACAATGTACCAAAGAAGAAGAAACTCTGGAAGGTGAAAAAAAAAAAAAAAAAAAAAAAAATTAGCAGCTGAGATTAAAGAGACTGAAGAAATTAAGAGAAATATTGTGAAAGAGACCGAAAAACAACAACATATTTTAGAAGAGAAAATAGCCTTTCTTAAACAAACTTTTTTTTTTTTTTAAGATTAATGTACTTTAATGTTTAGTTTAGAATTAAATAATTTTTGTAATTTGTTTTAGAGAGAAGGAAAAATATTATTTTATTTTATTTTTAGAGAAAGAAATGTGCAAATGTTTTTTTTATTTTTGTGTAGCTTTTTGTTTTTGTAAATTTTTTATTTTGAATAAAGTAAAAGAAAAAGAAAAAATGAAAGCAAAAGCAGGGACCTGGTAAACATATTTAGCAGATATTTAGAAAATTAATTGAATGTGTTCATAACTTCAGCTATATAAATAATTTTGGAAGTCTGTTTAAAATTTTTTCAATGAAAATATAAATTTCACTTGTAAAATGTCAAATTGTATGATGTCATTTAAATACTTTATGAAAGCTGCCCAAGAAAAATTTTTTTTTGGGATTGGTTAGGGGGGGGGGGGGCTCTGGGCGACTTTTATTTTTTTTCACCTTTCCTTATTGATAACAAAAATAAAATTATGTTTTTTTTTATCTTTTTTTTTAGTCCAGGGAAAATTTTTGAAACAGGGGAAAAACAGGGATAACACAGGGAATTTAAAAATTTCAACTTTGTATACACCTTGATGTAAGGAGCTACCAAATACAG
>JABUQX010103489.1:5000-10000 GCA_015478945.1 Trachelipus rathkii
GCAGAAGCCTTTAGAGCATAAGACATGTACTTCCCCATCTTGTCTCTTGACCTAAGATTGCCACTTTTCCAGCTTGACTCTTTAGAACTTTCATTAATTTTGGGTTATAAGGCTATTTTGCTATTTGTCCGCGCCTGCTTGTATAGATTTGCTGCATGAGTATCTGTATAGACGCATCACGCACTGCTATAAATGTAAGTAGGAACTCTACATCTCATTGGTGCATGCTTAACGTCATGCGAAAATATTCTTTTCAATAGTTTTTTATGAAGTTCATTTCTGAAAATCAACTTAATTATTTCTTCGTTTTGACATTCAATAAAATCAGTATCACATTTACCCAGCTTATGTTTTCCCATTTCCTCATTGTCCTTATTTAATTTTTCAATCGTACTGATCATGCTTGATGCGTTATCCGTAACTAAGCTAATTACTTGCCTCTTGTTATTTCGAATTCTTTTAAACGTCAGTAACAAATTATTGGATATATTCGCTGAAATGCTGTGATTTGGTATCTTTTACTGCTAACATTTTTGAAACATTGTTTTTACCTTCGTCCACATGGAGATTAAATTCAGGCAGGAAACACAGAAGATGAAAGAGAATTCCACAGAACAGAGGTTGGCAGGAAAGAAGGAAGCACCGCAGTCGAACTAGCCTGGAGTTTAACCAAATCTACAGAAATCGTTGAGCAGACACAGCACCGCCTTGTGCTACGACGGGCGCTCGTAAAGGTGGTGGTACGCTAGTGGTAAGTTCCCTCTCTCGAAACCTGCCGCTGCGGTACCTATGGAAAAGAGATAAAGTACCAATATCGCACAGCAAAGATGGAGGTTCAAGTGAACTGGAAAGTACAGAACAGTTTATAAGCCTTTTGGCTTTTGACTCGACCCTGTCCAAAAGACGGGTGAAACAGAGCCCCCCCAGATATGAGAACAGTACTCCATACAAGGGCGGATGAGACCCTTGTATAGCTGGAGTAAGTGATGGATCGAATAACCGCAACCGCAACCGCAAAATGCAAACAGCAACAGCCACCGCAACGGTTGTCACTAGTCTAACACAAACGCACTACAACCGCAACCGCGGTTGTCACTAGTCTTCACAACCGCAATTACGGCTGTCACGAAGTTATCTTTTTAAAATACTCTCTTATGACATCAAAACTTGCGCTCTCTCTCTCTTTATTATATGAAAAACAAGGAATCGGTTTGTGTTTACTCATGAAATACTTCGAAGACAGGACAACTTACTAGTTCTGATTTTATACTAATTGAAAAATATTTTACTCTATTGGAGATATTTGAAGAGATTGCTAAAAAAATTAAGCTTTTCATTTCGTCCTCTGTATCACAAGTAATAACTTTTTATGGTCGTTTTTAAAAACTCTTTACCAGACCTAAATTCGAGGCTGAAGAGGGAATTAAATCAGCTGTACAAAACAATAAATTCAAAGTTAACTCGAAAGATTTGATAATCTGGAAAGAAATTTCTTATATTCCATCGCAATGTATCTAGATGCCTACGATATCAAAGGGAGATTTTTTTACAAACTTCTAATGTTTTGAAAGGAAGTTCAGAAAAGAAAGAAATGTCAAACGATGTAAAGGAACTTTCTTCAGCATATGGATAGATACTATCTATTTAACAGACATCCTTAAAGAATTTAAACTGCAAGAAATAACAACAGCTTCAAACATTCAAGCCAAAAACCTCTGTTGAAAACAATGAATGCTCATCTTAACATCATTATTAATTATTTTTATGAAATTTTTGAATACCCAGTATTTTGGATCAAAGAGCAAAATATCAAAAAAGAAAAAAGGATTGATTCCGAAGATGATCCTTTAATGTGGTGGAGAGAGACCGAACATAAATTCGAAGAGTTGAAGATGATGGTTAAAAGATATTTGTCATGCCCATCTAGTAGTATACCAAGCGAACAACTTTTCAGCGATGCTGGATTAATTTATGAAGAGAAAAGGATGAGATTAACAAGAGAAAATGCAGAAAATTTGTATTCCTTAAATCTAACTTGCCGATTCTAAAATTCAATTACAAACGCGAATAACTAAAGAAGCACCTTTAGCGGGATGCTTTCCAGTTTCCACAGGGTGGAGGATGGGGAAAGTGGATGGTGTTGTGCATTGTGCATGGGTCAGAGGCTAAAATTCACATTAAATGACCAGAAATTTAGAAATTTTCAAGGTAATAATAATAATAATAATAATAATAATATTAATATGTTTTTAATATAATAATAATAATAAATAGTGCTTAATCAATCAATAACTTGATGATTTAATCTTCTTCATTCATCCGATTATTATTATACTATTTTTATTTATTATTATTATTATTATTATTAATTATTATTATTATTATTATTATTATTATTATTATTATTATTATTATTATTATTATTATTATTATTATTATTATTATTATTATTATTATTATTATTATTATTAGTAGTAGTAGTAGTAGTAGTAGTAGTAGTAGTAGTAGTAGTAGTAATAAACAAAACAATGGTTAAATTTTGATTTTATTGCACAACGAGCATTGAATTAGAAATATTTGGATGTGAAAATTTAAGGGAACCGCAAAAAAACCCGCACGAAGTTTATGCAAAATTTCAGCTTCCCGCTCCTGCATCTAACTGGAGTAACGAGAAAGAGGAAAAAAAGTCTCTCAGTCTAAACAGAACTCGTCAGGTTTTCTTTGAGGCGCCCTAGCAACGCGTTTTGTGATGTGAGTTTTCCAAGACATTTTGTTTATGTTAGGCCAAGGATGTTAATATTGTCAACAGGAGAGACGAGAGAACCTTCGAAAGAGATAGGAAAAAGTTAGATGGTGTTTTAGAGAAGGAGATTGTAGAAGTTGAGTTCTTTTAAGAATTGAATTCCCAAGGTTTGAGACGACCCCCAATCGAATTCAGTCCAGATCAGCGAGATGAATCGGAAAGATTTAAGACAAGCAGGAATTTCTAGAAGTGAATGAGGGAGCAGAATTGAATGAGTTGAAGAATGAAGGGTTCGAGTCATCGGCATATGAGTTGATAGAGTTAGAGGTGCAAGGGAGAAGATCATTAATGAAAAGTAAGAATAAAGTAAGAGGAGATCAGACAGAACCCTGAGGAACACCACTATTGACAGAAAAAGAAAAAAGAAGACACTCCACAACCACAGCCGATGTTGAGGGAATTGAACGAAAGCCTTAACAGAAGTAGAAAAGAGGACTGGAGGAAACAAGGAGGGGAGCTTGGAGAAGAAGTGACACGTACCATACCCGGTAAAGGCTTTGGATTGCTCAAGCGCCAAGCACGGCAAGTCTCCTGGTAGTTGCTAAGAGCGGAAAACATAAATCGGTTAAATAGGAAAGTATATCGCAGTAGACCTCGAAAGCCGAAAGCCGTACTGGCGAGCAGAGAAAAGATTAGATTCCAGATGGTCTAAGAAGTGAGAGTTTAGAAGGGTTTCAAAGATCTTAGATAGAATACAAGTGAGAGCTATATGGCGATAGTTAGAAGGATCAGAGCGGCTTCCTTTTCCGATAGGTTGGACCATGTACATGCTTCCAACGTTGAGGGACAAGTGTTTATCATTGAAGACATAGAGATATAGTTGAACGAGGGGAGGGGCCATCTCGGAGCCACAACTCCCTCAAAACTCGGGAGAAATGCATCTGAGCACGCCACCATCCTAACGTTCCATAGATTTCAGGAGCCCCATGCACCCGATCAAATGTAATCACAGGCAAAGACATTAGGACACCTGAGAGAGAAGGAGGAGGAGGAGGAATGCCCAGAATTGGCCCAGAGGTTTGAGTTAGAGGAAAATAGGAGGTCGAAGAGATTGGCCTTTTTAGTTGGAGAGTTTAGCAACAGAGCAATCAGATCGAATAAGAGGAGGAAAAAGGCAAGAGTAACAGAAGCTGCTTAGAGATGTTTTTTGGCATAGAGGCCAGGAAGATTTGTCGAGAGGAGAAAACCAAGGAGGTTAGCCGCACTTTCGTTTGATGAAGCTCCGCTTTGCTCGACGAAGAGTATCCCTGCAACGATTCCTAGCTGAATGAAAATTAGCGAGAGTGACAGGAAAAAGAGCAATTTTTTCCACCCCCAATTGAGCTGTCTCTAGCTGAATGGGCCAAAGAGAAAAAGCACTGACATCGAACCATGGATTTGAGAAGAAAAAATTTAGTCGAAAAGGAATGAACTTGCTTATCCTGTCAACGATTACAGCTCCCACCTTAGTGGCAGAAGCCGAAGAGTCTTCAGAGTCAAAGCAGTCATTCCAATTATAGTTATCGTAGAAACGACGCGAAGGCCCCAATCAGTCCGATGAAGTCCGAAAAAACGGATAGGGCAGGTGGAGCTGTTTTGGAGAGAAGTATTAAGTAAAGTTAAGAGATATAAGGTTGAGTTCCAGATTTACCAATACGGAGCGAAGGTGGTGTATTTCTTAGAGAGAAGGATAGTGATGAAACATGGTTTAAGTGTGTTCAAGAATTGGTTGGGACGATCCAAAATGTGTGTAGGTTCTTTTGATTAGTTGCTCTAGATCGTTGAGAATCGCTAATGATTCGGCCTCCTCCCATCTAAATGCGGTATGAAGATGACCCCAACAACTCAGTGTTGTGTACATTGAAATCCCCTCAATATAAATGAATAAATAAAAAAATAAATAATATTTTGATGAAAGATTTAACAGTCTCGTGGAAATAGTAGATATTCAAGCAAGAGTGAAATCTGTTCAGTTAGGAGACAAGTAGCAGAAGCACAAAGATTATTGTAGTAGAAGAAAGAAAGATTTTGAGCCACAAGAGCATCGAAGTTAGGAGATTCGAGACTTCACGGACGTGTTTTACCCGGTGTAATTATGTTTTGCATAGGACACACTCCACCTTAGCCGGAAATTTATGAAATAAGTTATAGTTAGATATCTATTAAGCGAGTTAAGAGGATGAATTCTTAGCATCTTGAAGTCTCAAAAAGAGCAAAA
>JABUQX010103489.1:17500-25055 GCA_015478945.1 Trachelipus rathkii
AGTGGAACCAGATTCGCACGTTCTGGTACGAACTGGAAAGTTTCAAGTATTTAGACCACCCACAGAGTCTAGTTTTAGTTCATTCAATGCTACAGATGAAGTAAATTGGAATCATAGCACCTCCTCTTATCCTATATGCCACCAAAGTGTCAAAGTCTGTACAGGAATTTGAGAGACATTTTTATGCCCAACATGGAAAAAAATTGTCGACAAACTAAAAAGGACATTAATATTTTCTAAAGTATACAAAAATATTCCAGCCGAAGGTCATTGAATATTTTGATGCAAATTTGTCTTTTACTTCCCAAATTGAACAATATATATCGAAAACATCTAACGCTATTTCCAGACCTTTCCAAGGATCCAGCTCTTCTCGACATAGCATAGTCAGAACGTACGTACATTTCAGGCGGAAATTCCTGCGGAATCCCCTCAATTTAATAATGTAGGTTATAATGTGAGAAATCCATAAAAAAGCCAATATGTTTCCGGTGTGAGAGGTTCGGTCATGAAACCCGAAATTGTCGTTATAGGCCATACTGCTCAACTTGTATGGGTTACCATGCAAGAGGGACTCAAGAAGGATGTAAAGGCTCTTCCTGGGATTTTCAGAATCCCCGAGCGTTAAAAAGAGTTAAGAATTTATCTCCTGATGGAGGTAAACAGAGAAATAATCAGGCTCAGCAGTCACAGGAGAAAGTTAAGAATAATAGTAATGGCAGGAGAAATAATAATAGAAAAGGAGGAAGAAAAGAGCAAAAAGGGGGCAACTCAGTAGTATATAATTCTTCTCAGGCTTCTTCTTCTTTTCCCCGTTTCTCTCCTACACATGCTCGTAATTTTCAATCTTTCCGTCCTTCTAATGCACCTAAGTCTTATTTCTCTTCTCCTTCTACTTACTATAACTCACGCATGTCTCAAAGAACTATGACCGCTCCTACTAATAACCGTCCTTATTATAACTCTTTATAATATTTATAATAGACAAAAATATAGGTGCAGTATTAGCGATATGCATCTAAATGACTTCCTTCTAAGACCATGATCACCCCTCGCCTAAATATTCATTCAGAAGACTACAATCATTCATATTATCCCCAATATGACGCTCGGATGCGGACTACTCCTTCAGAGGGCTCCCCTTTTTGAGAGTAGTTGGATATCTTCTGACTCCGGTATCTGACGAAACTAACCTTTCAGGAGTCTTTCAGAAAGACTTCATTAATCCTACTACTTATTTTCCTACAGAAATTTCAGCGCTTTTGATTGATGATGATCTTTTTGTCTCTAACTCTTCATATGTCCTTTCAACTTCTCCTAGGAAGAAAGGAATAGTATATAGCTTGCCCTTACAATTAACCACTAATAATGCTTACGTATGTAATACTGATGCTATGATCGATTCAGGAGCATGTAAAAGTGTTTTTAAACGATCTTTTTACAAGAAACTATGCATGGCTTTTCCTAATAAGGAAGATAGACCAAAATTATACCCTGTGGACTTAATATTAAATTCTATCTCAGGCCAATCTTTAAAGGTTTATGGTTTTACTGAACTATATGTAATCTTAAATGGTAATTATTATCTTGCACTCTTTTACATTGTAGACAACTCAGCATCGTTCTCACAAGATGTATTATTAGGGACCGATGTAATAAAAGAGTTGCCTGTTTTAATAAACGCTAAGCATGATGTAGTTCACATTCGTAATGATTCTGGAAGGAAAGTGCGTGACATACCGTTAGTTATAAGTACTATTAATTCTCGTCCGAAAGAATCGGATAAACAGAACACCTCCAATTACATTAAAGGCAGCCTTCCACATCATACACATCCTACACATAGATTAGGTTCACATGGTACTTATTTGAGAAACATGCGTAATTAAAATGATTTTAGAATTAAGGAATATAATAAATTTAAGGAAAATAGCAGTTCTTTGAAGAAACCCCCTCCTATGGGTCCCTTTAATCCTCCTGATCAAAGGATTATAGGGACTTATGGTCGGGATTCTTTTCAAGGACCTCTCCTTTTAGATAGGTTTTCTTATACAGAAATTTTAGGTCATAATCTTCGAGGAGACAACACACCTTTCCACAGAAGGACTCCTTTTCATGGAAACTTAGGTGCTCCCACGAGGCTGCCCACTTACACACACAGAGTAGCATTCAGATCTTTCCTTCTGTTGAAACAAAAATATCTTCTAATGAGATACACGTATGCTGAAGTCTTAGATAATAGTTTGCTAATTAAGTAGAGAATCTTACCTCTCCAGGAAGGTCGTCTAAGTTTCGAAGCCTTGGCTCCTTCCAGAGGGAGCTTGCTACCCTACCTGTTACTCACGGGCCAAATGATAATACCCGTGCAAGGATGCCTAAAAGAGCCCCATGAAATTATTATAGCCCTCTCTCCGATGAGATGGATCAGGTAAGTCCGAATAAAACGATTTAACTTCAGAAGAAGTTATTTTAGAACAAAGAAAATTATTGGACAACTGTAAGAAACAACAGCACCCAATGGGAAAAAGGGTTCATCAAGATTCTACTCGTGCTTCAAATAGTTTTTCTGGTTATACTACTCCATCTGGAGCTCACTCCAGTATAAAAAGGGCTAAACTTCAGAAAACTGATAAAGCTACAGATTTTGATCAGAATCCTTTTCACCTCTAATGCTTCTTAAGTTGTACCCTCAAGCATGCCTTCAATGGTTCCCATACGGCAAACTGGCCACCTTTAAAGAAGACAAAGGTGTAAATTTCTGGATCAGCGTAATATTCTGAAAAATGACTATTAAGATCAATCTTATAATACTTATCCTTCTTCAACTTCTCGATTAATAGAGAGAAGAAAGTCCGTTTTTCTAAACATGTCATAAGTAAAGATTTTCACTGGTCAATTTTTCATCCCCACGCACATTTAAAACTTTACAAGCTTCCTCTAAAGCGTTCCTGGGGTATTAATAGAGTCACCTTGAGAAAACTCTCTATAAATGTAGATTGTGTACAGTCCTCATTTTTCCCTTCTGCCCAAACACAGGACATAATATGTCTTCTGTGCCGTTCCTGGGCACTAATAGAGCTAATTTTTTTACCCTAATAATAATTTATCAATAATAGCTCATCTAGTGATATTACATACCCATAGTACCCATTCCTGGCTACTAAATATCAATTTTTCAGAACATTCAAGTAAATGAACTTCTTTGATATCAACCATAAAGGACCTAATATACCTACGGGTATCCCCCCTAGAAGAAAAAGGGTCCATTTTAAATGAAATGTCATGTAAACTAGTTTCTGATCAAAGGTTCAATTTTCAATGAAAACCCTTTTACAATGATCCATGTCTACTGTACCTCTACTAGATACAAATAGAGTTACGGGAAAATTTAAATAATTTGAAATCGTCCTGGAATAGACGTTATTCCCTATACTTGCAAATATCCATTTTTAGGACATTACATGCCCTCAGTACCGTTCCTGGGTACTAATAAAGCCGATTGTGAGAAAAAAATCTTTGGTGTAGATTCTAACTCCAGTCCTTTTTATCATCCTGATTCGTTTTATGGATGTTCCACGGCTATAGGATCATTCCGGGACTCAAATAGAGAAATCAATTTGAGACAAATGGCCAAAGTCAAGTTCTGTTCAGTTGACCACCTCATTCAAACTCATCTTTGAGCTACCACGCGTCAATATACACTTTAGATTGAATCAATACGTTCGAATCCTCTTTTTAAAGCAAATTTACAATGTAAAATTCCGATGTACTCAAATGACATTTCTGAAATACCAAATTGTATGTTGAGATAGAGGATGATTTATCATATAAAGTGTATTCTTCTTCTGCTGTTAGAATTTTGCCGTACTCTAGGTACATTCTTCCTGTCAAAGTTGAGTCTGATATCCATGCTTCTCCTCCAGAGAACATAGCTCTCATCACTGAAAGTAAAAATGATTTCTTAAATTCAGGTACACTCTTCTTTGGTAATACGTTGTCTACGTGCACTGACGGTAAAATATTACTGGAATTAGTTTATTTAAGTGCAGATACTATTAAATTTGATAATCATACTTATCTTACAACAGCTTCTCCATTACTTTACAAGAATAATGAAGCTTCTACAGAGACTGAATTTATAAATGCAGTTACTACTTCCAAAAATCTTTCTGACTCTCAAATTAGAGAAGTTTACCGTGAAATATTGCTTTCAGAGTCTAGTAAAGATTCAAATAAATACGTATTGAACAATCCATCTCAATTAGAAGAGATGTTGACTTTTTAGTCAAGAATAGAGATCCCATTGCTGTAGCCGACGATCCATGTTGGACTTTGTAAATTGAATATATTTTCAATTAAACTCATAGAAGGCAGTCCTTCATATGTTTTATACTAGCCATACCGCCTTCCGCATAAATACATGGAAATGATTGATGAATGGGTTGATGGTGATAGTTTGTGGCTATATAACACCTAGTTTCTTGCTAGTTCATCCCCACTCTTCTCTTTATACTGAAAAAGACATACAGGCGGGAAAAATGAGTAGTGGTTGACCTATAGAAAACCCCAACTCTTACCATTCCAGACAGTGTTCCCACCGCCGGCATTGCTGAATCCTGTCGCTAATAGTGTGCGCAATTACTTTTAGTTGCCTGGACTTGCTTAGTGGGTTTTCAAAAGTATTAGCATTTGAAGATTCTAGGACACCCAACAGCCTTCTACTGCTAGAGGACAATGGGATGAATATTTACGGATGCCCCAGAGAACGTGCAAGAGTCCCTGTTTTCAGTCGATGGAAATGGATCTGTCCGGCTTGTTGTATTTGATTTGTTCAATGTTTGCAGTAGATTGATATTTTAATCTTCAGTAAAGACATTCCTACTCATTATTCTCACCTTTTTAAAGTCTTTAATGCTTTAAGAATAGCTAATCTTAAAGTGAAGCTTGAAAAATGCTCCTTCTTTAAGAGTAGTGTCACTTTCTTAGGTTTCCAAATTAGTGAAAAAGGTTTATCTCTGGATCCAGTCAAATTAGAAGCTTTAAAAGGTTTCAAAATACCTCAGAAGTTAGGTCTCTCCTTGGTTTTTATAACTATTTCAGAAATTTAATCCCGAATTTTTCTGTAATTACACAGCCTCTAACTCTTTTATTAAAGAAAAATGCCACTTTTTCTTGGCAGTTAGAGCAACAGACCGCTTATGACACTTTGAAGAAACTTTTACTTATGGATCCTGCTCTTTCGTTTCCAGATTATACTAAACTTTTCATTTTAAGTACTGATGCGTCTTCTTACGGCGTCGGTGCTGTTCTATCCCAATTAGATGACAATGGTAGAGAAAAACCAATAGCTTTTTCATCCAAAATGATGAATAAGGCCGAGCTAAACTATAGTGTCACGGAACAAGAAGCCTTAGCTATAGTACATGGTCTTACTAAATTTAGAACTATCATTTTTGGTTATCCTCTAAAGATCTATACAGATCACGCCGCGTTAGTTCATCTATTTCGTCATAAACAATTGTCTGGCAGACTGGAAAGATGGAATTTGAAAATTCAGTCTTTTAAGCCAGAAATTATTTATAAAGAAGGTAAGTTAAATGTCGTTCCCGATTATTTAAGTAGAAATCCTGTCCCAAATACTGGTCATTTACCTTCTTCCAATGAAGAAGAGAACGTCATTCCCCCTTCTTCGTCAAATATTACATATTCTCGTGAGACTTCTTCTCCTTCTCATATAGGTGTACTTCGTCAAAATCCTATTCCCTTAGCTTTCGCTGATACGAGAATATATCATTTTACAAAGGATGTTCTTTTCCATGAACAAAGAAGAAATCCTAGGCTATCAGAAATAATAAATGAGATAGAAAATTCTTCTCTTCCTGATAGTTGTCTTCCTCATATCATTATAAATGGTATTCTTTATTTTATTACAAAGGAAAATAAGTATTTGATAGAAATTCCAGACTCATTAATATATACGATAATATTTTTAAATCATAACACATTATCTGCTGGTCATCCTGGTGCTGAACGCACTGAACGTCGAATTAGAGAATTATACACTTTCCATAAGCTATCCGCTTATATTTCGTTTTTCTGTAAAAAGTGTATTTCTTGTATCGAAGTAAAAGGTAATAAACCTCATCCAGTAGCTATCAATTCTTATCCTCTTCCTTTCTTACCTTTTTCTAGGGTTCATTTGGACACTATAGGTCCTCTTCCAAAAGGTAAATATTCCGGTGCTAAGTATGTTTTAGTTTTTAAAGACGCTTTAACTCGCTATTGCGAACTTTGTCCTGTCTCATCTCGTGATGGCAAGGTAGTAGCTGAAGCTCTTTTAAATAAGGTCATCGTAAACCATTATGTTCCAGACAATTTTGCTCACTGATAATGGTAGGTGAGTTTACCTCCCAGCCTCAATGAAGTTTGGTAAACTTAAACATAAGAACCGTCACTTCTGTTCGACATCCCTCTTCAAATAGTTTAGTAGAGCGAGAAAACCGTCGTGTAGAAGATTATCTTCGTCAATATGTTTCTTCTAAACAAGACGACTGGAGTAGGTATATTTCTTTTGCTCAAATTGCTCTAAATACTACTTATAACTCTTCTATTGGAAATACTCCTCACTTTTTGTTACATTTCTATGTTCGTAGATTACCCTATGACCTTCCTAACTATGTTTCTCCATTCGTTAATAAGCCCCATCCTATTAAAGATCGTCTTTATGATTTTAATGCAGAAATGGCCGAACGAGCAGCTTCTATTAGGGACTTAGCTCGTCAAAAACTGCAGAAAGAAACATTTAGAATAGCTCAAAAGCAACATTCTAATGCTCCAATTCGTCCTATTCGTATAGGCGACTATGTATATTTACCTGCTGTTAAACCTCCGAACTTATCGCCCAAAATTTTTAAGAAATGGATCGGTCCATATTTGGTCGTTAATGTTTTAAAATATAACAAATACCAACTTCGTTGTTTAGTTACCAATAAGGAATTTGTGTCACATGTGGATAATTTAAAAATTCTCCCCATGCCAGTTGTCAAAACTGCCGATAATTCCTTTTCTTCCCAGTGGAAATCATATAATTCCCTTCCAAACGTTAGGCGTCCTCAAAAACTGCACCACCTGCACGTCGTTTTCGGCCTCGTCGGGGGGACAATTCAGGTGAAGATGATGATGACACACCTGATGAAAATGGTTATACTGAGTATGTGATATTCAGAGATGCTCCCCAAGCGCCTCAACCGGCACAGGGTTATGAGCGACCACAACGAGTTGCACCTCAATCGCCTCAACCGGCACAAAGTTATGAGCAACCACAAGTTGTACAAAAAAAACTAGAAATGTCTCCTATGGCTCAGAGTGCTGTACACCCTGCACCTAGGTTAAGTGTGACTCCTATTTCCCTAGAGTCTTCACTTCCTCAATCTATGCCTTCTACACCGGGACATATACCACAAACTCAGCATCAACAAACAACACAGATAATTCCTTCATCAGGACATTCATCTGTGCAATCCCCTACGAATCAAAATTTTAATCTGTTTACTAC
>JABUQX010103490.1:2500-5000 GCA_015478945.1 Trachelipus rathkii
TATAACATATATATATAAATATATATATATTAATAGGATATATTATATATATATATATATATAGATATTATATATATTTATAATATATTTATAATATATATATATATATATATATATTATAATTATAATATATAAATATTATAGTATATATATATAATATATATATATACTATATTATATCTATATATATATATATATATTATATATATATATATATATATATATAATATATTATATAATATATATAATTATATATATTATATTATATATATATTATATACTATATATATATATAATATATATATATATTATACCATACTTAATGAATCATTCTTGGTTTCAATTTAATCAAAAGTAACGTATCTTAATGCCCATATTGTCACTCGCTTAATAATAATAATAATAATAATATCATATATAAAATAACATAATTATAGTAATGGAAATAATCAATACATCAAAAAAAATAATATTAATATAAGAATAATATAAAAATAATCTAATAATACTAAAAGAAGAAGAAGAAGAGAAGAAAGAAAGAAGAAGAAGAAGAAGAAGAAGAAGAAGATAGAAGAAGAGAAGAAGAAGAAGATAGAAGAAGAAGACACCAAGAAGAAGCAAGAAGGAAGAACAGAAGATAGAAGAGAAGAAGAAGAAGAAGAAGAGAAGAAGAAGAAGAAGAAAGAAGAAGAAAGAAGAAGAAGAATATGAAGCCAAGAAAAAGAAGTTAATAATGAGAATAAGAAAGAAGAAGAAGAAGAAGAAAAGAAGAAAGAAGAGGAAGAAAAAGAGAAAAGAAGAAAAAGAAGAAAAAGAAGAAAAAGAAGAAAAAGAAGAATAGAAGAGAGAAGAGAAAGAGAGAAAGAGAAGAAGAAGGAAGAAGAAGAAAGTAAGAAGAAGAAGAAGAATCGAAGATGAAGATGAAGAAGAAAAAGAAGAAAAAGATGAAGAAAAGAAAAGAAAAAGAAGAAAAAGAAGAAAAGAAGAAAAAGAAGAAAAAGAAGAAAAAAGAAGAAAACGAAAAAGAAGAAAAGAAGAAAAAAAGAAAAAGAAGAAAAAGAAGAAAAAGAAGAAAGTAAGAAAAAGAAGAAAAAGAGAAAAGAAGAAAAAGGAGAAAAAGAGAAAAAGGAAAAAAGATGAAAAAGATGAAAAGATGAAAAAGATGAAAAAAGATGAAAAAGATGAAAAAGATGAAAAAAAGATGAAAAGAAAAGGAAAAAGAAAAGAAAGAAAAAGAAGAGGAAAGAAAGAAAAGAAATAAGAAGAAAAAGAAAAAAGAAAAAGAAGAAAAAAAAGAAAAAAGAAGAAAAAAAGAAAAGAAAAGAAAAGAAAAGAAAAGAAAAAAAGAAAAGAAAAGAAAAGAAAAGAAAAGAAAAGAAAAGAAAAGAAAAGAAAAGAAAAAAAAAGAAAAGAAGAAAAGAATGAAAAGATGAAAAGATGAAAAGATGAAAAGATGAAAAGATGAAAAGATGAAAAGATGAAAAGATGAAAAGAAGGAGTTGGCGACTTTGTCACTTTAACGAAACTAGAAGGAATGTACTTTCGTATTAAGTAAGTTACGAAACGTTTCCTTATTGGTAGATAAAACAAGAAAAAGAAGAAAAAAGAAGAAAAAGAAGAATAAAAAAAGAAGAAAAAGAAGAAAAAGAAGAAAAAGAAGAAAAAGAAGAAAAAGAAAAAAGAAAAAGAATAAAGAAAAAGAATAAAGAAAAAGAAAGAAGAAAAAGAAAGAAGAAAAAGAAAGAAGAAAAAGAAAGAAGAAAAAGAAAAAGAAAAAGAAAATAAACAGACTACCTTGTTTGAAATTTTATTCCTATTCCAAATAATAATAATATAATAATAAATATAATAAAATAATTAAAATAATAATAATATATAAATAATAATAAATATAATAATCTTATAATAATAATAATAATTATAATAATAATAATAATATAATAATAATAATAATAATAATAATAATAATAATAATAAAAATTATAATAAAATAAATAATAATAATAATAATAATAATAATAATAATAATATAATAATAATAATAATAATAATAATAATAATAATAATAATAATAACTAATAAAATAATATTCATAATTAATTTATTATTATTATTATTATTATTATTATTATTATTATTATTATTATTATTTTTTATTTTTTATTATTATTATTATTATTAATTATTATTATTCTTATTATTAATTGTTATTATTCATTATATTATTATTATTATTATTTTATTATTATTATTATTATTATTATTATTATTATTAATTATTATTATTATTTAAATATCATTAAGGTATGGTTATTTGATTATAATTTTTATTATTATTATTAATTATTTTTATTATTATTATTATTATTATTATTATTATTATTATTATTATTATTATTATTATATTATTATTATTATTCAATTAATTATTATTATTTTATTATTATTATTATTGTGTTTAATAATATTATTAATTTATTATTATTTGTTTATTACTTCT
>JABUQX010103491.1:0-15000 GCA_015478945.1 Trachelipus rathkii
TAATATATATATATTATATATATAATATGTATTCAAAAATGGATGGTATATTATAACATGTGGATATTTAGTGTGTCGGGAGAAAAATTGAGAATGGTAGGAAAGGTTATGATTGTATTTACTGTTGATAGAGGGGAATGAGGTATGTTATTGATGTATAAGTATATAATAACTTTCCATTTTAAACATTCAATAGAGTATTCCATAATGTATTACTAAGAGTATTTGTATGTAGGTTTAAGAGATTTAAGTATCGAAGTGAAAAGGTATGATTTAGATATTTTATTGCTGTTGGTGATCGATTTTGTAGATATGTGTTTGTTAATTGTGTATGGATGTTAAATCATGATGAGTAGGAGTTTAGGATTGGAAGGATTATATCAGGATTATTAATTATGTTTGTTCTTTATATTATGTAACTAAAATATTAATTAAAGTATATAAAGTATTGGGGGCTTTATTTTGAGATGGAAGAGTTAGTGATGTAATAACGATTAAGGAATGCATTAATAAGGTATAATAATTAATAAATTCAGTGGAGAAGTTATATTATTATAAGTAGATAACATTAGACTAAAATAATGATTTTATTATTTAAGTTAATTATGTATATATACAGTAGTTGAGACCCCTCCTTCGCGCGGTCATAGCTAACAATTTACTTAGTCGTTTGATTATGGTGAAGCAATGTTCGATTACTCTGACTATTATACAGTGGTAATTCCAGTGGGGTTTTGGCGAAAATTTAAGAATGAAGGAAGCAATGTCAATATAGTTTTATAGTCGCGTATATAACAGTCGCAGTATACGTTGTCTGACTCGTCGATTGGAAAAGTACGGCACAAGTAAGAATAAATGTATATAAAACATAGCGCTGTTGTGGAATGGAAGAGAGTCGATTATTAAAAGATTAATGAGGGAATTATAAGAAAGTACTTTATCCCAATAGATTTAACTGTCCAGTGGTTTCTAAATAGATTGCTTAACTTCAAAATTAGACCAAATGTAATGAAAAAGATTTTTTCAAATCATGAATATTTAACATGAGAAGGACTCAAATAAACGCAACATATAATAATGATTATCACGCTTGATAAGTCTTTAGTGTTATATATAATTAAAGAAAATATTATCTAATATATTTCAAAAGAGTTGTTTAATAAGGGGTAAATAGGAGATTAAACAACAAGAGAGAACTTATTCATTTAAAATTGAACAGTTTGGAAGGAGGATGAATGAGGAACATACAAGGAATAGGAAGCTCTTCTGCAAGTCGAAATTTTTAGATTAATTATGGCTGTAAAGATAACTTGAGTTCTAAATAGATAAAGGGAAATCGTCGAATCTTTAAATATGAAATACGGAACGAATTGTGTGTCCTTTGTAACTAAGAATGAATGGATGTGAGGGGAAGTGTCGAATATGACAATTCACAAATTCGAAAAACAGTCTTGCACAATATTACACGCTAATAGTTAATAGTTAGAGTTGTTATATGTCGCAGTGTTGGTAGATTTAGTGTTAGATATTGAATGGTTGCAGAATTGTATAGGATTTAGATATGGAATATGGTGGTTTTAACTAGAGGTTAATATTTAAGTTAATTGATGTTTAGCTTGTTAACGGTCTTCTAAATGTATTGGGTTAAGGTTGAAGAAAGAATGTTTGAAAGAATGGATACAATATCGAATGCAAGGTATAAGCATTTAATATTACTGTATTGTTTTCTGAAAGATGAAGAATAACAAGAAGCAGACAGTTAAAGTCCGAATGTCCTGCAAGATGATTAGATATGGATTCTAGAGTAAGATTAGTAAATTTACTAAAAGCGTATTATTTGGAAAGGTGTATTAAAGATTATCGCATATATATTGGGAAAATGAGTTTACACGGAGAAGAACGGTTCCTATAACTGATAAACCCTATATATAAATTAAGACAAATAAATAGTTATATAAGGAACGCAAAATTAAAATGGAAGGAAATTCTTTGACCTTTGCTGCTAAAATTATACTAATAAGATTTTATATAATTAAGTTGAGTTTCTGATCTAACGCGGAAGGTATAGCTGCTTATAGGTATTTTGAGACATACTCGAAAATTATATTATGAACGAGAATTATTTGAACTGTATACGGCATAATGTATTAAAGTGTGATAGATTCAATAGGGTTGCGTGTAGCGAAGTGGTGAGAGG
This sequence comes from Trachelipus rathkii, assembly GCA_015478945.1. Taxonomy (NCBI): domain Eukaryota; kingdom Metazoa; phylum Arthropoda; class Malacostraca; order Isopoda; family Trachelipodidae; genus Trachelipus; species Trachelipus rathkii. The sequence goes on from JABUQX010103491.1 coordinate 2,198, forward strand.
ATGTTGGTGGATCAAATCTTATACTTTACTTTGAACATAATAGATTGAGAATTAATATGAGGGAGACGAAGAAATAAATTATATATTTTAGAAAGCGGATCGGAAGTAGATCTGATCAGCGCTATGAAATTAAGAATTAAGTATTTAGGATATATTGGGAAAGCTTTATGGCAAGTGTATTTACATTCAAGAGATTACTATCAATACTGAAGAAGGTAGAATACTCTGCGATAAGCAGATAGGCTAAATTATTCTTACATTCTTAATTTGGCAGCACAATTGTATGAGCTACATACTAATGATTTGTGGTTATTTTGAATAATGACAGTTAAATGGATGAAAAATTAGCGTAGTGATTAAAGACCATAATTTATCATCGGTCGCTAAGGATGAGTGATTGGTTTAGATAAGACCTAAATGCTTAGGTAGCTGTTAAGCAAGAATAGGTTGTGTTTTCTTGAATTAATCCTCAAAATAATTAAATATAACTAATAATTAAGTTATTATTATCAATAATATTAGTATCTTGGAATATATTCTTTGATGATTTGCCTAATTAATAATGTAATAAGCATGATAGCTCATTGTGATTGGCAAGAGATAATACTGAGAATGTAGAAATGGGTGATTTAGGAAGATATAAGGCGATAATGAAGTAGGGAATTAGGGGCCTACATTAAAACCTTATAAATTAATATAAAAATAATTAAATTGATAATAATAATAAAATAAATATGAATATTAAAAATTAATAAATGGTATATCTAGATTGAATTTAGATAGATTCATAATACTGACAGAAGAGTTTGTAAGAGGGAATTAATTATATAATGGTAGTAATAAGAGAATATATTAGAGACTAGGAGATTAAATTAAGTTATAAAATTAGGAGGGGTTTGAAATAAAATATTACGTTAAATTAACATAAACTTTATTTTTCATGTTTTTAATTTACATTATATATGAGATATTAACTGAATCTAAAACGAGATTTGATCTTTAGTGTGAAAGATTTAAATGTAATTTTAGAAATTAGGATTTAGATTAAGTTAATAATATTAAGTAAAGCAGATAATATAATCTGGAGATCATGTGCTTTCTGAGTTAATAATTTATTTTAGGGTATGTGTTAGGAATTGATGAAAAGAGAAGAATACGTTGAATTTAAGATGCAGAGTGGTAGTAGGGAAGCGAATATAGATGTAATGGCATGGCAAAGGCTTTTGACCATGGTGCCAATTAAATCCGTTTGGTGAATGTAAAGGGACTACCATCTATGAGTGCGATATGAGTCTTAAACAAATGAGGGATATATTGTTGTTAACCTGTGTTAGGTCTGTTATGGTATCCCGTTATACTGTACTAGAGACTTGGTCTGGATAAGAGGTATAGATCTAAAGTTTTCAATGTGTTCAGATGGACAATCTAGGGGCATGCTAGGTGTGAGAGAACAATTAATAAAATGAGGAATGAACTTATTAGAGAGTTATGTGGTGTGAAGAAAGGGGTAAATGGAGCGAATAAATGAAAGTATGTTGAGATGGTTTGGTCCATGCCTCCGAGAAAGGATGGAATGATAGTCCAGACCACTTAGCTTTGACGTTAAGCGGATGTATAGTGGGAGAGTGTGTTTGGGAACGCGACGGCCTGGGAGAACAGAAGAGAACGTGGATTGAGTACTTTGTTGTGGAAACAAAATAAAACAATCCTGTATTAGGAGAGATGAGTTTGGCAGAGGCGAAGAAAGGTGCACATCTGAAGCGAGAGAATGGCGGGGTTTTTGTAATGGGGGTATGGTTGTGGCCACATCCTAGGCCAAGGGATGAACCTTACATTAAGAAATAAATACCATCGTGAGGGTCCGTCGCGGTCCATGAAAGCTCTAGGTGGATTTTCTGTCTGTGAAGAGTTTTTCACTAATTATGGTACAGAGGGGGCGGTAAGGCCTGGGGGGCTTTTCTTTTTCGCATTTTCTAAGACTCATTTCCATCTACTCTCTTCCTACTTAGTCTTTTCTATTTTCCACTGTCTTGTAAGCGCATCCTTACTCCCAATTAACGTTGTTCAAACTAAATGTTAAACTTTAATGTTAGATTTCTTGGAAGCAAGAGGAGAAAAGGAATCTAAATTCAATAATATAATAAGTATTAATATATATTAATAATAATAAATAATACATTACATATATTAATAATAATAATAAAATAATAATAATAATCAATAAATCTAATATAAAGTTTAACAATTTATTGCTAATTACCAAATCCCAAATTAAAATAATTTTTCTTCTGAATATTAATTAATTAAATTCAATCTTAGTTTTACTTATATAACTTAAATTCAAGAGAAATGATTTAAAGACAAATAAAGTTAAAGATAACACCCAATTTATTAATTAATAATATTATATTATTGAATCACTGTTTAAAAATTAGGTTTAATTTTCGTAATTTACCATTGGACATCTTCAGAGTTTTGATTCTTACACTAGAATCAGATCATTAACTGAATGCCTTAAAGTTATATTAGAGAAGATAGAAGATACCAATTAGATTTTATTAGATAATTTATATGAATTATTAATATAATTATAATATAATTAAATAATTTAATAACTTAAGCGGACAATACTTTGAACTTATGTTAATGTCTAGGTTTTAAAACTGATTAATTAGTGAAATAAAAGCCTACAGACTATTATTTAGTTTTAATAGGCTTCACATGAGGGATGTCTAAAAAATATGATTTATTGTAAATATCAGGGTAAAATATAATAAATTAATTGAATAAATTCAAGATGGGTTTACTTTGTTGTTGCTCAGATTGAATAATGATGTATTTATGTAATTTAATATTAATTTTATCTTCGCTTTAATTAATTAGCGGATGACTAAGGTTTGAATATGAACCAACATAAATAATTTTACTGATTTATAATACATCTTAAGTTTCGATAATGATATTAAACCATAATTAACCGTCGAAATTCAGGAATTCAGTCAGACTCAGGGAATATTTGTAGAAATTCTAGTGTAAACTAAATTAAATCAAGAATTCATGAGTTGATTTATTACTATTGAAAAGGGTAAATCTATCCTTAATGTAGAGATAAGACAGGAAGAATAATTTGATTCTATAGTATTTAGTGGATATGTATATATCTAGTTGGATTTTATGAGATTATAACTTGTAGATTTAATAATAGTGGAGCGTATATTATAATGCGGCGATAGAGCATTTTCCCTCTTTATCATTAGAAGATCTTTTGCAAATTTGAAATAGAATTTAATATCATTATTATTTAAATCTTTAACAATAAGAGAATATTAAGATTATTCGTATATAATTGTCTTGTATGTTTACTAAGACGTTTAGTTTGATTAAAGGTTTTTATTTATTATTTTCCTCCGTTATTTTAAAGAAATTATAAAGATTAATCAGGTAATTACTGTCTTAATAATTACTTTTATAAACTATCTAGTCATACAAATGATCACAAATTACCGATGAACCAATATTATAAGCCATAATTTAATATGTATTGTATGTTAATTAATAAAATATGATTTAATATCACTTTTAAAAATTACTCTGGAATAGAGATTAGGAGTTGTAATTAAGAGGTACAATAGACCATTTAATCAAGTTTATATGTGAATTTACATTGTTATGACCTGTTGGAAAATAGTAATACATATACATCATAGTACATGAACTTTTACAATTCACAATCTTCAATTGAGATTTCTGGATAAACACGAATTGCATATTTAATAATTATTTGAGAAGTGAAAAATTTCAAGATGATAATTTTTGCAGGAATTCAAGAAAGGCTTTCTCAAGGCGGTTGAAACTGATGAAATATGTCTGAAGTAATGATTTTATATATCATCAATAATTTTAGTATAAGGGATTACATCAACGTATTTAACAACAAAGAATTCTGGGTTGAAATGTGTTTTGTTTTCCCTTCAAAATTCCTATTAATTCTATAGCTCCGAGCCACGTAAATAAGTACAGATTACATAAATGTAGAGAGCAATAATATAGAAGGTGAAACCATTAGGCAATAACAAAAAATCTACTTATTAATTATGCAGGTAGAAACTATTACAATATGTTAAATATTTGAATAGGAGAGTTATCAGTAAAGCATTAATAATACGTAATTAACTATGTAATAAATTAATGAAGGTTTTTTCTTTCTTTTCAATATTGGTATATAAAATTTACAATTACATTTGCATTTTTTTACAACACAAATTAAATTATAAATTAGACAATTATTACTATTATTATATATATATTAATGTTATTAATATAATATTAATTATATATTATAATTATTATTAGTTTAAGTACATACTGATTAATATATATTTGCAATTTTGTTAAAAGCCATTAATCTAAATGTTTAATTTTATACCATACTTATTGCAACAGCAAAATAGAATGAGATTAAATTTAAGAAATTAAAAGAAAGAAAGACAAACATGATAATCGTTTACTTCAAGAGTTTCAAACATTTACTTACTTAGAATATCTGATGATCCGTGTCCGAGATTTGAATCTAAAAGGCAGAGACTAAACACTTAACAAATAGAAAATATTAAGCAATTGAAGAAGATAGATAGGAGAATTAATAAAATGAGCGAGTCAGAGTCAGATCGAATTGAAATAAATTAATACCAGGTTAAGTATTACTCTCAATTTTCATTATCTATTTGCATTCTTATCTTTCAAAAATTTTTTATCTTATTAATTAATTAATGAAAATATTAAATTTAAATTTTTAACTATTTTGTGATATAGTTAACCAAAAGAACAAAAAACAAACTTAAATCAAATGCTTTTAAGCAAATATAAAATGTTACAAAACCTGTCCTGTATTTTACTTGATATTTATTTTTATTTCCGTTCAGAACACAGAATATAATAAAATCTACCATCCTTCCAAATATCGTTGCTAGGGTATGATTGAAGATATGATCTAAGGTAGGAGCATAAACAAGAGATGCTAAAGGATTAGAGATAAAGAACAAAGCTAATAGTAAGAATAGACATCTTCACTGTATATAACGAAATAATTAAAAAGGAATGCAAATGAGGCAGATAAAAGTAAAGTAAAAAAATTAAAACAAGAAGACATTAATGAAGGATATAGAAGTAAGAAGAAGTAGTAAGGATAATAGAAAGAATATAAGAATGAAAGGATATATAATAGTAATAAGGAAGAAGAATGACTATATAGGATATAAGGAAGGAAGTGAAATATAATAAATAATAAATAATAATATATATATATATAAGTAGAAAAGAAAAAGGAAATTAAAAATAAAGAAGAGTTATAATAATTAACATATTAACACTTATAGTATTTTTATTATTATATTAGTTTATATAAACTTATCATTATATACTCAGTTTATATTATATCCTAGTTCCGTATTATATAGTATCAATTTATAGTAAAATATTGAGTTTATTTACTCTATCCCTGAGGGTATGAGCCAACATGTATTAAGAGGACACTATGAGGAGTAAGATTACTTTTATATAGAATACATAAGGTATAAGTAAAATATTATATTACATATAATTTTAATATAATAAGAGTACAATTACAAGATAATTCCAAATTTAATTTAAAATATAACTTGTTGGCGGAGGACAGGTATAATAAATATAGTATATATGATATTTAAATAAATGATATTTCTATAATATAAAATAACTCCTTCATAGTGTCTTCTTTATGTGGATAACTCTCAAGGTTGAATAAAAAAACTATAATAATATTAGCATAATTCGAGATCATAGTAGCATTGAAAGAAAACTTATAAATTTATAATTATAATATATATAATAATTAAATAATAATATAATAATAAATTATATAATATATAATTATTAAATATAATTATTAATTAATATTATATTATATATTAAATAACATAATATAATAATAAATTAATTAATAATAATTTTAATAATTAATTATATATAATTAATTAAATTAATTATATTAAATTATATATATAATAATTATAAATAATTTATATATATATGATAGACACTTAGAACGCAGGCGTTTAAAAATGTGAAGGGATGGAATAAAATTAATCAGAGAAACAACAGAAGTTATGGAAAAGATTGAATCGCACAGAACACGCAGGTGTTTCAGTTAATTGATGAAAGAGGCACCACGCAAGTCAAACAAAGCCCTGAGAGCTATGACAGGAAATCATATACTTCACAGAAACTCCTATGGAGCAGTAATACATGCACTTTCTTGATGGTGTTTAAAATGATAGGGCTTTTCGCATTATGGTGGTCGGTACGCGAGTGTATTGAGATCTCCTTCGACGTACCCTGCCTCATCCTCTAAGCGGTCCATATAGAAAGAGGATAAAGCACCAACTCCCGTAACGCCTGCATCAAATGATCTCTAGGGTTTCATAGATGAAGTAGAAAGTACCAGGAACCCGTATTTATAAGCCTACTCCTAAACGACGATGTGAAACCAAGCCCCCAAGCAATATAGAGATCAGTACACCATGCAAGGGCGGATGACGCTTCTATATTATAATTGTAAGTAACAACTGAGAAGAAAAAAGTCTCGCAGTTTAAAACACACTTCCCAGTTTTCTTATGAGACCATCCTAGCAAACCGTTGTGATCGAATGATATATTATCCAAAACAATCTTATTCTTTTCATGGTAATTTTCTGAAGAACGAAGGACTCGTTTATATTTGTCAACAGGAGCATTACGAGAGCACCCGATACGAGAGGATAGGGATTAAAAGTTAGAAATGATGCATTAGATGATTACAAGAATCAAGAAGATATTCGTTAGAAGTAGAGACTTTATTTAAAGATTGATTCTCCACGAGTTGAGACGACCCAAATCCCGGAAATCTACTATTAAATTATCTACACACGCATCAGCGGCAAAACGATCGGAAGTTTTTAGATCGAGAGAGGCAATTCATACGCACAGTTAATAAAAGGGAGAAATAGATTTTGTTATAAACTCGCACGCGTTGTTAAGAAGATGGGTCCGAGTACATTCAGTCATATTTAGAGGTTAGTGTGATATCTAGAGTTAAGAATATTGTCTAGCTTCAGTTGTTACGCTCATTACTTAGGATAGTAGTTATAAATAAGTATAGGTGATAAGTCAGTGCTCTGAGGAATCCACTTCCCCTATTTGCATAGAAAAGAAGTCGACCACATCTGATAACTTAAGGACCAATACATTGCGTCGCATATATGAAAGTAAAATACTAGACTAAGTTAAGTTTACAGAGAGCGATCTCTAGATAAATTATAAACCGTCAAAGGAGGGGTTAGCTTGGAGATGTACAGTTGACTCTAAACGCTGTGACCATTTACCCCGGCTTAAATGCTCTTTGGAAATTTTTCTTCAAGGCGCAATTTACACAAGCAAGTCTCACTGTAGTTTCCCTCAATTTGGAGTGGACATAACCTCATAAATCAGTAATTATATGGGATGAATAATTAGGATTAAAGTTATAATATTATCGCCAAGTTAAGACCTCTAGAGCGCCGAAAGCCTTCCTATGGTTCAGATATCGGATATTTAGAATTTAAATGAGATTACCAGATTGATCTAAGAAGTGAGATTTGGGAAGGGTTTCAAACCGATCTTTAGTAGAATTTATAAAGTGGAGAGCTATAGGGTACGATAGAAAGATCAGAGTGGCTTTCCCTTTTTTTTTCGGAAATAGATTTTGGAAAATGTGCGTTGACTTGCCATACACTGAGGGAAAGTGTTATGTTAATTATTGAGAATTAGAGAATATAGTTGAACGTAGGGACGATGTCAAGCAAAGGAAGCAGCACTCCCCTTACAAAATTCGGGGAGTAAAGCCATACCGGGCTTCTTACCCACCTTCATTAAAGTTCATTCTTAAGATTTCAGGAGCCCATAACCCACTGAATCAACATATGTATCACAGGGCAAGGTATATGAGATCGCCTGAAAGAGAGGAGTTGATAAGGAGAGAGGTAAAAGGAATGCCAGATTATGTCCAGGGTTTTGAGTTAGACTTGTTAGAGGAAACTAAGGAGGACGAACATTTGATCGAGTAACCTTTTCAGATTGGAGTTAATTAGTAATCAGAACATCAGATCGAATACGAAGGTTAGGATTAAAGGCAGATATTACTAGAAAGTTGTTTGATTAGTTTTTGGCAATGAGGTTATTACAGAATAAGATTTGTTCAGTAGAAACCATATATATTATATATATTTATATATTTAATATTTATTAATAATATATATATATTCTATATATTAATAGTATATATATAAATAATATTATTATTATATATATATATAATTATATATATATATATATTATATATAATATATATATTAATTTATATATATATATATTTATATTTTAGTTGGTATGATACCGGAACCTAAGTTCTTGAGACCGGAACTTGACATTTTTTAAAAAAGTTCCGAGTGACTCCAATCTTCTAAACTTGCTTTTTAATAGCCGGGTATATAACTCATTAGAACTTTTCATTTTTCTAAATGTTTTTTAAAAAAAACGCAAAATTAAGATTTATGACAATTATTTATGATAAAACTCAACTAATAAATAGATTTTAGATTTGACTTTCTTACTTATTTATAATAGTAATTAATTAAGACTAATAGTACACAGTTTCTTAAAGTTAACACAAGAAAAGTTTATCACAATTCACAAATATCAGTTATATTTCTTTTCCAACAGTTAAAATACAATTTATTATTAGAGTTTTTTTTAAGCATAAGCGAGGAGAGAGAGCTGGAGATTGAAAGAGAGAAGTTAGAAAGAAGAGAGAAGAGAAAGAGAGAGATTGAAGAGAGAGGAGAGAGAGAGAAGAAGAAGAGAGAGAGAAGAGAGAGAGAGAAGTAGAGAGAGAGAGAAGAGAGACGAGAAAAGCAGAGAGAGAAGAGAGAGAAGAAGAGAGGAGAGAGAAGAGAGAGAGAGATGAGGAGAGAGAGGAGAGAGAGAGAGTAGAGAGAAGAGAGAGAGAGAGAGAGAGAGGGAGAGAGTAAGAGAAGAGATAGAGAGAGAGCAGAGAGAGAGAATTAGAGAGTTAGAGGAAAGTCACGCAGAAGAGAGAGAGAGAGAGAGAGAGAGAGAGAGAGAGATGATGAGAGAGAAGATTTAGAGAGAGTTAGAGAGATGAAGAGAGATCGTAGAGAGATATACGTCGGGTTTTTAATACTTGACTATTATTATACCGAAATTACCTTATTTAAGCTGCTTTATCGTTTTTTTGCATTTGTATGCTTTTACGAAACGTAAGAAATACTCCAGTTTGCGTTCGTTTTTGCTAACCTTAGTGCAAAATTTACAAAAATGCTCACGAAACGTAGGAATTTTCCTTAATTCTGTAGATTGCTAATTTATTCCCGTGCTTTGCACGAATTTAGAAGTTTTTTACGGAATAAAATGTAAACAACATAGATATTGGCGACTGTTGTAAGGTCCCGTTTTATGATAATTGATGAATAAAATTAAAATTCCCTAAATTAGCTTAAATCTAATGTCTTTCCAAATGGAATTAAACTTCCATCTAAATAGTTGGATCAGTTATTTGTATATAATGAACCCATTTCGTTATTTTTTTTATTTCTTCTATTATTCCAAATCCAAGAGCTGATTGCGCAATTTGTATGGTATAACAAAAGTTTAGACTTTTGTAAAAATCGCGTATTCTTGTGCTTTAAAAACTGAGGTAGTCATTTCTATCGAGCGTAAGCATCAAATGACAAAACTTTTGATAAACGGATCTTTAACTCGATCGACTAAATATCGGCGTTAAAACGACGCATTTAAAAATTTATACCTTTTTTTTGATCCTGTAATATCATTTTTCATAATTTTTTAAACTTCTGAAGACCTGCAGAACTTTATATAGTATATTCCTATTTTACTTAATATATTTTATATGATTTACCGCTTATGAAAAATTGGCTTACAGAATAAAGTTAAGCATGCTCACAATATGATTTTACAACATGCCAGTACTTCTAGAGAAGACTTCAACTTGTTAATAATGAATTCAAGTTTTCAGCTAGTAAATATATATATTACTATATATATTATATATTATATATAAGTATATTATATATATATATAAATATAATATATATATATATAATATATCTATATATATATTTATACCATATATATATATATATATAAAATATATATATCTATATACGGTATATAATATATATATATAATTATATATATATATTTATATATATATATTATATATTCATATAATAATATACAATATTATATAATTATATATATATATTATTAATATTTCTTCTTCATCTTCCTTTTTTTCTCCAAGACTGGGAGTAAGGGGCGTGACAAGCATCGGAAAAGAAAAAGCAGTAGGAGAAATATGACGCAAATCGAAAAGAAAGCCAGCCTTTTACGCCACCCCCTCTGTAGCCATTAATTAAGTAAGAACTAGTCGCAATAGAACTCCACCTACACGAGCTTCCCAGGAACCTGCGACGTGTTATACCTCATATGTGTAAAGCTCGTCAATGTAGGGTTCATCCCCTGGCCAGGTGGGCCACAACCATACCCGCTTACACACCGCGTCAATTCTTCCTTCATGCCTCTTCTCATATCCTTTCGCCTCTGCCAAACTCACATTTTTCTCCCCCAGGCAATTCCTTTTCTGACTCATCCACTTTTTCTCCGTCCTCCCAGCCGGTCGGTTCCCACCACACTCACCCACTATACATCCACTTAACGCTTAACCAACCGACTATCAATTCATCCTTTCCACAGACCAAACCACCTGCACATACTTTCATTTATTCTCTTCGTTTACCCCCTTTTCTCTCATCACCACACAACTCTCTAATATGTTCATTCCTCATTTTATCAAATTCTTCTCACACCTAGCACACCCCTAAGATTGTCCATCTGAACACATTGACTTTAGATTCTATACTTCTTAATTCCAGACCATAGTCCTCACTACTATCATCCAACAGGTAACAACATCCCTCCATGTAAGACCCCTACGCACACTTAAGACTTAGTCCCGCTTTCACATTTTGGGAAATTTAATGCATATATATATATATATATATATTATTATTATTTATATATTTATATATATATATCTATATATATATATATATATATATATATATATATATATACGGTATATATATACTACTCGTAGCTGATAAAGTATATATATATATATATAATTATATAATATGTTATATAATATATCTATATATATACAGCTAATATATATATTATATATATATATATATATACTATATAATTATATAATATAATAAATATAAATAAAATTGTAAATTATATCGATTTCAATTTAAAGACGCAAAATGTTTGTATCACGGTGAAAGGGCTATCAGCAAAATTTTTTAACTGAATACTTGATCAACTATTACTCACAAATTGCTGATACCGAACGATCTAATCAAAATGGACCGATACAACCGCTACTTCGGATTATCCCCCCCGATGGGTATTCAGTAGCATCACACACACACACACCAACCTACACTCCGCATACTCTTAAATATAAATTAATATAGATAGTATAATGTATATATATAGTATTTATACTATACATATATTATAGATATATATAATAATATTATAATTACATATATAATAAAATAACCTTAAGTTATTATAATATATTATTATATATATATTATACATATTACTTAAGCATTGTATAGAACAGGGCTTAAAGGATTTTGCACAACAACGATACCTAACCCCCCTTAACAATACTTTAAATATTTTTATATATTATATATCATATACTATAATATTATATATAATATATATATTGGGTGAATTAGGGATACCGGATAGTGTTAATTAGCCGGATAGCGGATACGATATCGCGGCTGGAAGTATAAACAGGATATATTCCGCGCGGATATCGGATAGTGAATTAAGCCGGATAGCCAGATACCGGATATTTCCGGCAGTCTGTTATATTTATAAGGGTCGGGCGGGGTGACTAATTAAAAAAAAATCATTATTTGCTTTCATTTGAGTAATATTTTTTTTTTAGTATATCTTAATTCTAGTAGAGTTATTTTTAATATTTTTTTAAAAATATAATAAATATTAGTTGAAGCTGCCCCAAAATGATGGAACCCTTAAAGACTTCAAAAAATTGTAGTGCTTCTAGCCTAGTCTGATATTTTAAGTTGTGTGGAAAGATTTTTAAATTGTATATTTTTATTCAGTGTTATATTCAGTTGATATGATAGCTTTAAACTGGAAAGGAAACTTTTTGATTCCAAACAGTGCATTAGTGGGTATATATCAGCTGGGCCTAACTATGGCGTTCGATTCATTTTATACCCTTCCACATTAAAAACATTTTGGTAATTATGGAGTATTATGGGGCATCATTGTTATTCTCATTTTAGAGTAAGTTAACAATTTATGAAATTGACATTTTTTAATTTTTAAATAGATTAATTTAAATATAAAATATCATATACAGAACTTAAAAAATTTGAAAAATAAATTAAATAATAAAAGAAATACAATGGAAATTACTGAATTCAAAAAAGTGTCAAAATTTGTTTCACGAATGAGTTGAAGATAAGAGTAGCTTTAAAACCATCATATTTTAATTCTTTTTAAATAAATGACATCTGTTGTATAACAACTAAAAAGGTTTACCATATTTAGAGACAATTTTAATATATTAAACAATTATTAAAATATAAAATTTG
>JABUQX010103491.1:20000-34556 GCA_015478945.1 Trachelipus rathkii
AATAATATCAGAGGTAAAAAACAAAATCCACCAAAAAAAAAAAAAACAAAGCACAGTTTTTTCCTTTTTAATCAGCAGTTTTTACAATCAACAATAAATGTAATATAATTTTTAAAAAAACCTTCCTGTATTTGCAGATCATATCGAAATAATATTGCGAAATATATAGTTATGCATCTGATATATCTATATTCGGCACTTAATGAAATCAAAGCTTTACTTGTTAGGCTCACTTATATATGAAATCTGTACCCATATATATACAAAAAATATATACTATATTATAATTATATATTAATATATAATATATATATCGTATATATATATATATTATAATATATATAGTATATATTTATTAATTATATATATATATATATTTAATATATATTAATTATATATAAATAATATTATATATATATATACCGTAATATATATAATATTATATATATATATTTATATATATATTTATATACTATATATATAAATTAATATATATAACTATATATAATAATATAATATATATATATAATATATATTATATATATATAATATATATATATCTATATAATATATATTATATTTATATATATAATATAATATATATAATAATATACTCTATATATTATATATATATATATATAATAATATATATATTATATATATTATATATATATATTATATATATATATATATATATATATATTTATATATAAGGAGAACATGATGGGAACAAAAAATTAATCTTGGCTTGGCTAAAGTATGAGACCTCGAAAGAACCAGAAACGTACGTCATAATGAAAAAGGAGGGAGAAAAGTTTTTTTCTGAGAAAGCACAATTGAAACGAGATGCAAACCATTATCACTGTTTTGAACAAATTTTGTTTGAGATTTGAGGCTGCAATTACCTACCAAGCCAAGATTCTTTGAATATCTTCCACCTGGTAAGCAAAGACACAGGGCATATTGCTGGCAGGAAATAATTGAGAGGCAATTAAAAACGCTTAGAATTGGAAAAAAGCCCTGGAACCGATATGACTGGAATGTCTGATTATATCAATCAGACTGGAGAGGAGTGGAAGTATGGCTACTAGAATATATTTACTGAATGAGATATGGGACAAAGAGATAATACCTGACGAATGGAGTAGAGCGGTGATTTGCCCTATATACAGAAAGGAGACAAAAGAATTTGTAACAATACAGAGGATAGCTTTACTGAATGTTGTGCTAGTAAAATATACGAGAGAATAATTGGAAAGGAGACTGAGAATAAAGTTGAAAATAAACTAGAGAAGCTATTGGCAGTATGGGCTTCAGAGCGCGGAAAAAGTAATATGGATAATCCAATCCTTCCTACCATGAAAATAATGATAGATAAAAACAATACGAATTGGAATAAGGACAGATGTGGCGTTTGTAGACTTTGAAAAGGCCTTTGATAGGAATTGATAGGGAAAAGCTATGGAGAGCACTGGACGAACAAGAGTATGAAATACCACTAAAATTAAAAGGAGCATTATATATCTAAATATTCTGCAGTATCAACAAATTTAGATACTCTCTCGCCACTGCTTTCATTAATTTATCATGGTAACCTATTTACGGAACTGAAGAGAATAATGTAGACTTAGCCCGTAGACAATGAACACACACTACTTATTAAGCAGATGAATGACAGCATTGAATAGTCAAGAGCGAGGGAGCGGACTCTGCCAGAGAAATGCTGACAGATGGGATGCACAAATGGGAGAAATGGTATGAAGATGAACACGGAGAAGATGGAGGTACATGAGAAATGCTAGAGAAAGCACAGTCAACTGAATCATCAAAATAGAAGGAAGAGGACTACATCAGGTGAATAAGTTCAAATACTTGGGAGTGATGATGGAAGGTAAAGGAGGTCAGGGAGGAGAGATAGGCGAGAGGATAAAGAAGTTTTCTCAGAACGTAGGAGCATTATACCCAGTACTGAAAGAAACAGATATACCAAAAGAAGTGAAAATGGTGTATAAAACAATACTGAGACCATTACTAGTGTACGGATCGGAATGCTGGGCACTGAATACAACACAAATGAGAAGAGTGGAGGCGTCGGAGATGAGGGTGCTGAGATTGATTGAAGGAGTTACCCTGAGAGATAGGCGGAGAAGTGAGGAAATACGGAGAGAGTTGAGAATTGGATCAATAACTAAAACAAATACAACAGAATCAACTGAGATGGTATGGACACCTCAAAGAAGTATGGAAGAGTAAATGGACCAGAAAGATTGCTGAGAGTGACGCGGTCGGGCTGTAGACCTTCGTGGGCAGACCGAAGAACAAGAATGGAGGGATGCGGTGGAAGATGCGATAAACGTCAGAGGAGTGTTTACTGTAAATTCAGAAGGAAGATGAAAGCAATGTACGACGAAGATAGAAACCACTGGAAGAGGTTCTGGCAGAGGCAACAACCTGACATGGATCAATACAGGTCCACCAGAGGGGATTGTGAAACTAAGGTGAATATATATGTATTAATTATATTTATATATATAAATAATATTATATATATAATATATTATAATATATTATATATATATATATATTTATATATATAATATATATAATTATAATATATATATATATATATATATATATTATAATATATCCATGTATATATATTAGAGATGTATCAATAGTATCGGTATCGGTAGTATCAGCCATTTTTTTTTGGTATCAGTATTGGTTAATATGGCTGATACTTCTTACTTTTTGGGTGAAGAATAATGAGAAAGATGGATAAACCGAAAACTATGCAACACAAAATGTTTCTTTTTATTTTTTTATTGAATTTTACATATTTTTTGACGCTGAACACAGAAATAACTTTCATTTTTTTTATATCACTGATACTTTGAGAGTTATTGTAATATTTAAGTTTTGGCATTTTTAAGGTTTGTTAATGAGCTTACACTGTAGGTACTTATTACAATATTTTATTTGAAGGTTTAAATTTACGAACAGAAACAAAAAAGACTTTTTACTTGATAAGATACATACTAATATCCCCAAAATATGCCAATGCTTTATTTAATATACCAAAAACATGCTTACTTTGCATTTAAAAGTGCTTTGTGCATCGTGCTTTTCTCTTTTAGTCAATTTGGTTTCTCTTATCAAAAAGCACATATAATCACCCATCAGCTGACATTCCATCTTTCCTGGTATCGTCTTTCCATTGTCTGAATACTGGTGAATCTTTCACCATGTTCTTCACTTACATCCCCTAAATTCTCTTGAAAAAAGTAAAAATGTGAGTGTTAATAACTCACCTTTAATGATATACGGCACCCCATTTTTTTATAACAATCAATGAGCATTTTTATCAGTTGTTTTTGTAATTTGGATCTTCACAATTTTCTAAAAATCCCTGAACCAAATTATGGAATGCCACCCAAGGCATCATTTTGCAAGCGAGTGGGAAATTGCATTCTCTTTTCAGAATTTAAGCAATGTTCCAAAAGAGCTAATGGGAACCAAAGAAAGGAAAAACCTTGCTATATATATATATTATTATATATAGTAATATATATATATATATATATTATTATATATAATTATATATATATATTATATATATATATATATATATATATATATATATATATATATATATATATTAATATATATATATATATATATATAGCTATATATATATATATATATAATATAATATATATATCAGTGATGGGCGAATCCGGCTTCAAGCTCTCAAATCCGAAGGTGCTGGATTCGGATTCGAACATTCCACTCACACGGATTCGAATTCAAACATTTTTACACACACGGATTTGGAGCTCGATTCTGAATCTGGCTTCGAACCCGAGTATTTCTTTTCTACAGGATGTCAAAAAAATCATTAAAAAAAAAAACAAAAAAATGAAAACTTAAAATAAAATTGCATCATTATTTAGTAGACAATCACAAGTACTCTAAGAGCCCAATCAAGATGCATTATTTCTATTAATTATTATTGACCAATCAACGTAGAAAATAGAAAGACCAAGTGACACCATCCCCAAAATACCTATTCCATCTTGCATCATCAAACCCATAAACATTCACTATCACCTCTTCATTACTGTTGATATTATACAGATTTTTGAAGTGTTCTTTCCCACTTTCCCCTTTCATCCATTTCATCAGTGCAGTATATATATTATATATATTATATATATATATATATATATTATATATAATTATTATATTATAATCATATATTTTTTATATATATATATATATAATACTATAGTATATATATATATATATATATATATATAGTATATATATATTGTTTCATTTTCAAATATTAAAAGAGTAAAAAATTGTTTACTAATTTTATTTGCGTTAACTTTATTTTTCTTTATATGCGTATTTTCAGGCTTTTCTAAACTCTTCTTTGAGAAGTGAATTTTCTACAATGACAATGTTAACCTGGGAAATTAAAAAATTTACTGCATAATGTTATAATAAGTCAAGGTGAATTTGCAAACTGTTTACCCTACAAACGAACAGTCTTCACCTCAGACATCATATAAAGAAGGAATTTGTTTTCAAATTTATTCTATTGAATAATCAACATTTTAAACCACAAGAGGTAGTAACGCATATCTCTAGCAAGGGGTATGCAGAATTTTCATTAGGGGGGGGGGCATAATATGAGATGAAAATAGGTCTGGCTTTTCCAACACTCTGAGCCAGGGGTGTCTGCATATATGATTATATATATTTGACAAATACTTTACTCTAAAATATTTATATTAATAATTAATTAATGATTATATTCAAAATAATTAATAAATCAAGAAATTGATGAATTAGTTTACATTTATTTACAAATTTTATGTCTGAAGTAGTTGTACACTAGTGATGTATCGTGGGCATAATGCCAGTTGGGCAGGCTTTTAATAAAATGGGCATTTTTCCGGCATTTGCCCATTTCATAATTGTCCGCCCAAAAAAACTATTCAATGTATTTATATAATTACATTAAAGGGAGAGAATTTTGACAGATTTGAAAAAAAAAACCATATCAAAATATAGTATTTATTTTTCGCATTTTTATTTAATGTATTGTTCTCGTTTGATGATGGAAACAATTTATACTATAGTAGTTATCACTGTTTTCTCGAATCTAGAAAATAGCAGAGAATTTGACGCAAGCGAAATTAGCACAGCTTTACGTCGCCTTTTATAACTTTTTAGTGAGAACTAGTTACAGTCAGAAAAATGCACTTAGAGTCTTCAACGGGATTCGCAACAGATCCTCAACAATGCATCTCGTCAACTATTAGAAATTAAAAAGACAGTAAGAATCACATGGGCTTATCAATGACTGTCCCATCAAACAACAGAAAATCACCAAAACATGTTCATCTGCAAATCCACAAAGCATCTAGGCTTTGTCAATAACTTGCATAGTATACACAAATTCTAAAACAAGCTCATAGCAAATCACAAAACATCGCTAGAGCTTGTCTAAATACTTACATAGGTAATACACACAAGTCTACAACTAAAAGATAAAACTTTAAACTTTAATCTTAAACCACCACAACCTTTAATAACTTAATAGTAACATGCAGTTTAACCTTAATAACGTACTGTTAACTAAAAAACGCAATTTGCCTTTATAAAATAAACAATATGACAACCAACCATCCATATACCTATCCAATTTTCTTAAATGTTGCACTCGAGTTATTTCACAAATTTCCTAGTGCAAACATTCCATAATTTTATACAACCCTGCTTGCTGAAATGAATTTTCTTACATAAGATGCATGCTTTTCTTAATTCTTACTATGCCCTGTCTCCGTCCGTGTGCTACTAAGAAGAATTATTGGTCTCTGTATTATAAATAGATGTATATATGTTTTTGTAACATTGTATCATTCCCTCTGAAAAATGCCTTCTAACAGAAAAAATTCTACTTCTTCGGCCTCTCTATAGCTCTCCTCAAACCAGAAATCACTTTTGTCTCTACATTGCGCTGTTTATATTAAGTTTAAATAAAGGATCCAAACTTTGTGCACAACACTGACTAATATCTGGCCTAATAAGCTATTTATACAGTTGTTCTTATAATTCCTGCTTCTTGTAAACATCATTACATTTATTAGATCCATGCATCTTATTAAGCTTTATTTCTTGTCCAAACACTGATTAGCTACTTTAAATTACTGCTTATAACACACCTAAATCTTTTTTGTCCACAGACTCAAGCCAATTTCCATTCACATCGTAGTTATAAACTTTATGAGGAACCCCTGATAAGAACTAAATCATTAATTCATTTGCACTTTCGCCACCAAAAAGTTTATTAAGATCATTTTGAATATTTATACATTCTTCACTCGCTACTGAGGTAGCCACTTTTGGTATCATCTGGCAACTTAAATACATTAAGTCCTTGCTAATATAGGTATATGAGACAATAGTACCAACTGAACCATGACACCACTCTTCACTATTTCCATGATACTATTGCCATTTAGTTGACAAGACTGTTTTCTATTCAGTCACAACCATACTTTAATCAGACCATGTACCACTGCACTATAAGCAATATCAATTAATTCTTCATCAGGCTTATGCAGCCACATTTTTAATCTCCCTCGACAAACCCAATTATTCTTATATTAACGCTTTCTTTTCGGCCTCTTCAAACTCACATTTCTCTCCTCCAGGCATCCTTTTACTGACTCAATCACTTTTTTCTTGGTCTCCAGCGGTCGATTCCCATCACATCTCACAACCATACTGCCCGCTTACCAACCGACTATCATCCATGCCTTTCACATTACATCATCTAATGTAATTTCATTTATTTCTCTCATTTACATTTTCTTCACTACTAAGACACTTCTGCTGATATGTTATCTCTTTAATATTCTCAGCCCTTAACAGTCCTAGAGATTGTCCATGATGAACACATTGTACTTTTTCTTACTCTATTCAGACCAAGTCTCATTAGTATGTTACAATACTTTTAACATACATTTAACAACATCCCTCATGTAAGACCCTAGCAATACTCAAGACTTAGTCCTTTACATCCACAAAAGATGAAATTGCTCCACCTTCCTTGCATTCACAACTTTTCTACTACAGTCTGCATCAATCCCTCCCTTTTTCATCCAATATATAATCTAAATATTTAAACTCACACTTTTTCAGCTGCTCACATCTAACATAATTCACATGAGAACTGTCCTCACCACACCATTAACCTTTACTCTTATCAACGTTACTTCAAACCTCTTTTACACACCATTGCAAATCTCTATACATCTCTTAATTTTCAAATTTGCCACAGTCAATACTCAAATTCATTAGCCGATATAATCGTATGGCCCCCTACTCTCTTCCATTCTCCATTAATTCAACACATCTCCTTCCACCCTACTTCTAATCTTCATAACCATTTCCAGATATTCAATATTGAATAACAATGGTCATTAACAATCCTCGCCTTCATCTCGCTATTAATATTAAATCCAAATCAATTTCAATACCGCTCTTATTCTTACAACACGTTTTCAACTATCGTTCATACATACTTTTGATCCATCAGGATCTCCAAAGATCATATCAGTAGCACTGCGACAAAGCTTTCTATTATTCCTATCATAGCACCTGTTGCAAATACAGTAAATTAAATAAACAATTTTATCTTCTCTTGTCCCATTTCTCCATCATTTTTGTTTCATGTTAAATGATTTTGATCACACACATCACTCTTCCTCTAGCCTACTCTAAATGCACCTTGCTCTCACTAAATCAGCTTCTAGTCACTTCACTGCACTTTTTCGTATCCAATAATACCAGTTTTATATCTTTCTTCCTACTAACACCAGTAAGCTAATTCCTATAATCCTACAGTTATCTAGTATCCCGCTTACCCTTATATTACTGCTGTCCTCTCCTGCAATTCCTCGGAACTATATCCCCCCCCTATAGAACGCTTTGTTACATTCAACTCAAATCTAATAATCACCATCTCGCTCCCCTTTGAACATTTCACATAATATTCATTATACCTGCAGATTTAAAATTCTTCAACTTCTTCTCACTCTAACCATACTCTTCCTTTCTAAGACCTCATCCGAAAAACTATTCCTCCTTGTACATTAAATCCAACACACATTCACTATCATCTCTTCTATTTGCCAAGTTATTGCATATTTTCTGAGTGCTCCCTCTCACACCCTGCAATTCATTTCATCACTATCACAAAGACCATCCTATTTATTATCCTAAGCATATTCCCCTTCTTATTTAAACTAAATATATATTATATATATTACTATATTATATATATATATATTAGATTATATAATAATAATATATATATTATATATATATATATATATATAATATATATAATAGATAAGTATATATATATATATATAAAATAAGTATTATATTATATTAATAATATATAGTATATAATATAATATATATATATATATAGTATATATAAGTATATACTATATATATATATGATATATATAATATATATATATTATATATACATAATATAGACACTCTATTATATAGATATAATTAATATATATATATAGTATATATATTATTATATATATTATATATATATCATATATATATATATATAATATATTATTATATATATATATATATTATACTAAATATAAAATGCCTCTCTTAATCTCCAAATTGACAAATTCATGCCCAATAAAGCCAGGCATTGCCAATTCTTAAGTGTCGGGCATTTACCCATAATAACCTACAACAACATTATACATCGTGTTTGCAGAAAATTTTTTGACAACTGCCAACTTATTTCAGCTTTCTTCTTTAAAACTAATTTTCTGGATACTCAGAGTAGGTTGGGAAAGGAAAAAAACAAGCTGTTTTTTTCCACAAAAAAAACAACAAAAAAAACATTTTTCATGAAAAAAAACCACAGCTGAAAAAAATAAATAAAAAAATTTTTTTTTCGTTTTTTTTCAATTAGTTTGGAATTACTATATTTGAACAATTATATTACTAATGTTAGCCAATAGCTCAAATTTGACATTTTTGGTTCAATTTCTCTTACAAGTGGAAGCCCTGAGTGTGTTCAAAATTTTGGCGTCTTTCATATTTTATTTTTAATATTCTGTAATTTGATATCAATAATATTTGTTTGTGGTCTTCATTAATGTTTTCTCTCTGTTTCAGTCTTTTAGTAACATTTTTATCATATTTATTAAATGACCATTTAAAATGCACATGCAAAAATTTTGACTGTACTTTTTAGGGAAATAAAGGTTGCAAGGTCCGCATAAACATAACTTTTGTTGTGTAGACGGTGCAAAAACTAGTATTTATTGCTCATGATCTAGAACTAGAAATTCCTGAAAATTTGCCAAACTGAGAAGATATTATTCCTAAGGCAGCTAAGCCTAAAGTCGTTTACTGCATCTGCTCTTCACACTGTTCCATTCTCACACGATACTTCCTACGACTGAGATACAGACTTATCAGTTATATCAAATTAAATGTGGCTTGATCAAGCTGATGATACACAGTGATAATGACTTTTGACAGTAATGTCTACATCACAGTAGTCATATCAGTAGTGATGGGTCTGGGAGTGGGAATATGATTATGTAATCAATAAAGTGATATTCCCAAAGCAAATATTATTTAGTCATTCACTCTTCTCCTTCTTTACAATCTTGTATAATTTTAATTTCTAATCTTTTTATTATTTCATTGCATGTTACACTGATTTGATTGTGTTCAGACTCATTCTTATAAATATAATAACATAATGTTAAAAGTAATTATAAATATGATTATATGATTATACAAACGTAAAATATATAGTTAAATTAGTAAGAAGCCTACAAACAACAGTCTGCAGGCTACAACCTACTGGTAAATTGTAACGAAAACAAATGATAAAATATAAGAAATATTTAAATGTACTATTTTATAAAATCATAATTGAATATTTGTTTTAGTTCAACAATACTTAACTTGAAACATTGGGATACTTGAGCAATTTCTTTAACGTTATATTTTTAAAATAATTTATGAAAAAACGAAAAAAATGAAAATAAAACAAACATGAAAAATATGTTTTTTTCATGAAAAAAACATGATTTAACACCCATTTCCTCCCTCCGATTTTTAAGAGTCTAAGCATTAAACCTGCTTAATTCTTCGTCGACCATGTCCATGTTTTAACACTTCTCAAAGTACTGAATGTCATTTCAATTGTGTTGTTGAACATGGTTGACCTATATAAAAGGTTTATATCAGTGAAGTCCTTAAGTGTAGCTGAAAACCCACAAGAATGGCATCCCCGACGGTCATCAACTTTTACAATGCATTTAAATATAGCATGATACCGAGGAGGCTTTGCTCAATTGTGACAAAAAAAAGTTCAAGAGTGGAAGACGCTTTACTCAGAATCCCTTGGCCAACAGCACGATTGGGATGCTGGTGGCTCAGCAAATAAACTTTACTGAGATGATGAGGATTGGTGATTGTTAGCCCTTTGATAAGTTCATGGTCGAAATTGATTGACATTCATTCACCTTACCTTAGAAGAATACTAGGTTTTGGGAAAAAACATTTTTTGTCAAATCGTGTTTTTTCATTAAATTATTTTTGAAAATATAAATGAAACTACTATGATATTTCACTTGAGTATTTTCATTTTAAAAAAAAAATGAACTTGAATTAAACAAATATACCATTATAGGTATCACTTTGCAGCCGCCATTGCTCTTTAGTTATTTTCATCAATTGTTATTCTTTCACATTACAGTACATGTAAACTGCCGATTGCTGTTTTGCCGGAATGCTACATAATATATTAAACCTTGACTTTAACATTTTATCTATAATATAATCATATTTATAATTATTTTTAACATTAATGTATATTAATTTAGATAGAATTGATTTGGTAATGACAAAACTCAAAAGTGACTTAAAGGATGCAAATTGAAATAATAAAAATATTGAAATTAAAATTATACCAAGATTGTAAATGAAAGAGGATGAGTGAATGACTAAATTAAATATTTGGTTTTGGAATATCAACTTTTGATTCACTAATCACTAGTCCCTACTCCCCAGACACCAGTCACTATCTGAGTATGATACGTGGTGATGTGACTACTGTTCAAAGCTCATTAACTCACTGGCTTCATCAGCTGATCACCAATTTAATTGATATGAGTTGATAAGGTCTATATTCAGTCGCATGAAGTTTATCATTGTAGAATGACTAGTGGTTAAGGTTAGGGGCAGTAAAAGGACTCTTAGGCTTAGTCTGCCTTAGCATAATCATCTCTCTCGTTGGCAATTTTCAGAATTTCTAGTTCTAGATTATGAACAATAAATATTTGTTGACGAGATTGGTCTTACACAACAAGGGTCGTCTTTCATGCGAGGGCCTTTGGCTACCTTTTATTTTCTTAAAAAAGTACAGTCAAACGACTTTTTGCATGTGGCATTTAAATTTTGGAAATTTGTTGCTGGAAATATAATTATTAAATAATATGATAAAAATGTTACTGAAAGCTGAAATAATATTTAATTAATGAAGCACAAACAAATATTATGAATATAAAAGTTAGAATATAAATAAAAATATGAAAAACCCATAAAAATTTTGACACACTTGTAGGAAATTGGAACTGAAAAATGTCCAAAGATGCATATTTGGTAAAATTTAATATATTTGCCAAATTCTGATGAACACTTATTGAAAAAAATACTAAAAAAACAATTTTTTACCTTTTTTCAGCTGTGTTTTTTTTTCATGATAAAAAAAAAAACGAGCTTGTTTTTCTTCCCAACCTAGAATACTATCGAAAAATACTGAACGGACAGCTATCAAGAGCAAAGATATTAAATTTTGCAATATGAAAGTAGGAGATCGGCTCTACGAAAACATAGGAGATGCCTGCAGTACAGAAGAAATCCTGTCATCGTGGGCTGAAAATGGGCCAAGGTTTACATTATTATATGGTGCTTGCAAAATATTATTAGTCCTCTACTATATCGAGATGCGAGCTATTTTTAGCGTAGGTGGCTGTAAACACCCAAAAAAGGACAGGCTTCGCAAGTACTAGTGAAAGCTTAATGTTTTTTGCATACCAATTTGAGAATTTTTGAATTTGAGTATTGAATGAATGTCTGTAGTTATATAAAGATATAAATATATTATTATTAATGTCCAAAAATATATCGTTTTTTCTTATTTTGTCTTTTCAGCTCATTAATTGATTTCTCTTTTTCATTATTTTATTCTTATATTGTGCTAGTTTAAGATCTTCTGTCAATTGTAATCCAAATTTAAATCATAAAAGTAGTAGCTTAACTTTGTAAATAATTACTGAAAATAAAATGAATATTTTTTGAATGAACACAAAAAGTTACTATTTATTTTGCATTTTATTATTCGCTTAAAGATTACTATTTTAATTTATAATAATAATAATACTTGGGCACAACAAATATGAAATAAATGAGGAGATATTAAAGGTACAGGCAAGGTTGACCTAATTTGCCTAGCAGTACAATGTTCTATCCTATTTCTGTGTATTTATTATATTAATTAAATTATCGGTATCATAATTTTTACACCTAAAAAATATTTCTTGTAATGGCACATTCTCTAATATATATATATTATATAATATATATATATATATCTATAATAAATTTATGCTAATAATTAAAAAAAAAAAACAAAAAAAAAAACGAAAATTAAATTTTAATATATTTTTTATAAAATTTTTTTTTTAGTACCTGTTTAAATTAAATACATCAGAAAAGTTTAAAATCGGATTCAAATTTTGAAAGTACTACTACCTCCACTTCACAAAAAAAAAAAAAATTATCACAGCTGCAAGTGGGCTGTTTTTTGTATTGTTATATACATTTGCCTATTTTAAAAATAACTTAATATTCAATAATAATAATCTATAATATTTTATTAGTAGTAGTAGTATACACATTTAATTCAAGAATTTTATGGATATAGCTATATGATATTGGCACTTAAAAAAGAAAACGAGCTACTTGTAGGTCATAGGTTTTTGATTGCTACATGTTTGAGCAATATAGTTACTAATCAACTTATGCTTCTTGAGGAGTTGTGGAGTAAATGCACAGGAAGTCAAATCTTGAGATTCGAAACTTTAGGAGATTGATGGAACTGGAAATGTGGACATTAAACTTGTCTCCCTTGCATCAGTTATAAAACAGTTTGATTCACTCATTATGCTGACAGATGTAGAATCTGAAGGGGCAGGATTTACTAAGTTGATAATATCAAGAATTTCTTTTTCAACAGTTGAAAGCTCACAATATACACTGCATCCCTGTTTCTCAAAATTCTTCATCTTTTCAGAACTCTTTTTGAGATGTGCCCTCACTCTTTCTGTTTTTGAGATAATCAACAATTTATAGTGATAAATAACAATAGACTTTGTTTATCTTTCTCAACATCATGACCTTCTGTATTCCAATACTTTATTATTCCTCTCATAGCATTGAGTGTATTACTTCAATATTAATTAAGATACTATTATTAACTTTCAATAAATATTTAGATAGTTTTTAGGATTCTGATTAACTAACTATTAATTTAATTTATCTATTTATCAAATAATAAAATTGGATTTTTATAATCTGAAATGCAAATGTAAATTTAATTGAATATAGTACATGCTCATTATTAAACTATTTTTATTATGGAATTATCTTTATTAGTTAAGAGAAAATATGAACCACAGTGAAAATTATTTAGTGATTTAAGTCAATTGGCTAAATGCTACAATTACTGATGAAGTTTAGATTGTTTTATTTCTAACGACTGAATAATATAAAGTTTAATTACAGATACAGTCCAAGTTAAACTTTGAGGGACCTGTGATGACTTCAAGTTTGAGTTTAAATAGTGCTTTAATGTTGCTAGCCGTGACAAATCTCTTATCTTGCTTCATAAGGTATGAAAACCAGTCACTTGTTTCTAGTTTAACAGATTACTAAGGTCTGACCTATAAGGAGCTTATTGCTAACTTCCCAGAATCCTCAGCTTAGTGTGACAAATGTTTTGAAGTCTTAAATATATTCAAATTTAACATAATATGACTCAAATACTTTTAACTAGATATGCTATTATTGTATAATATCAATGAGCATGTAACAAAAGGATTATCATTTACCTTTTAAAATGCCTATTAGACTTTTTTTTCATTCAGCAGCGGGTATTGGACAATGACTGTTAGCAATATAATTATTTTGTAATTTTATACTATATATTTATTTTATAATACATTTATATGAAAAAATTAAAACAATTGATCATTTGTTTCCCACCGGCTATTAGGGGGTCAACCTGTTTTTCAAATCCTGAATATATTATATATAATATAATATATATATAGTATAATATATAATATATATAATTATTATAGTATATATATATATATAATATAATATATATATTAAGATATAATAGAC
>JABUQX010103492.1:0-5000 GCA_015478945.1 Trachelipus rathkii
AGAGAGATAATGATATATAATTTAAATCAAATTAAATAATAATGATATTTCATTACTATACAATCTAGATCTAATTTCCTTCAGGATAATCATAGCTCAGTGAAGTTACAAATAAACTTAATTGACGATTCGTAGTATATCTAGGCTGCAAAGTTTTGTAAATTATTGCCATCTCTATACTCTTGATTTGATAATTTTAAAATTGCGTGCTTGGCGCACCAATTTAAAATTATTTGGCTTTGGTAATTGAAAGGGTACAAATTTTTTTTTAAAAGCAAAAAAAAAAAAATTTAAAAAAACAGAAAAAAATTCAAAATCCTTATATAATTTTTTTTTTTTTTTAATATACATTTTAAACATAAAAAATTTATATAGTAAAATAAATTTACCTAAATTGCTTTCATACTTGCCCTTTGACTCGTATAGATACTAAATACAATGAAAATTATATGTCTTGAACTAAATACTCAGTTTACTGATTAAGCATTATTAATATAGGATGATTACAATGAAGAGGTCTAGAGAACTTTCTTGAGCACATTAACACAAAATGATATGTGTACAATCATATACCGCTATAACACTTGAAAATAGAGGAAAACAAACTAATTGCTTTTAGCACTGTAGCATATGCTATATAAAATAGTCTTAAATCAACTAATCCCAAACACAAAGTCACTCAGTCAAAATAATCACTGAAACATCTTTATTAGTTTGCAAGAATAAAGTCATGCCAATCTGAAAAAGTATGTATTTCCTCGATAAATCAACTTAAAAAAAAATAGCAAAATTAACAATCAATGAAAATAAATCGCGTGAAAATGAGAAAAATTAGTAAATAGACAAATCAAAACAAAAATTATGAGGAAAAGAATTCCATGAAAATTTTTCATAAGATTTGCAGTAATGAGGTTTCATTTATTGAATAACAAATCAAATTAGGTATTTTATGTCAAAGATCAATTGATACGTTTTTGGGGTTCAACTTTTCTCTATACTTTGTTTTTAATTTCATGAGAATTAAAAATCTTTGTTCATAAGTGCTGTAGCTGCAAATGCCCAGTGGCAGGCATTTATAAAATGGGCATTTGATCAGGCATTTGCCAATTTCATAAATGCTGCCCAAAAACTGGGCCATTTATAAAATTATCAGTAAGGGATAAATTATTGACAGCATTTGAAAAAAAAAAAATACATGTCAAAATATAGTTTTTCAATATTTCTCTCTTTGAATTTCATGTATTGTATTTGTATTATATATCGCCATCATCACCTAACTTATATAGCAGCAGCCATTGCTTAGGTTACTGGAAAATTGTTGAAATAGGTGAAGTGAAAAGAGAATGTAAAAAGTGTTTTGTACTCTGACCAGTGTTGTAGAAAATCAGTTTGAAAATGGTTCAGTTATAGGAACATAGGAAATATATAGACAGTAAAAAGCCACATTGGCCTATCAAGACTGTCCCAGTCCAGCATGCACATCCCAGGCCTTACATAGTTAATATACACAAAAGCTAACCCTAGGCTTGTTCAATAAGCTTAATAGCATACATAAAAGTTTACTAAAACATGCTCATGCAAATCCACAAAGAACCTAGGGCTTGTCAATAACTTACTATTTATTACATAAAATAAGAGCAACTTAAAAGAAAAAAAACTATAGCTAAAGTACAAGCTAAACACACTACAGCTTTAATAACTTAATAGTAACATCAGTTTAACCTTCATAACTACTGTAACTAAAACCGCGAAAAATCTAGTTAAAATATATATACATGAAATGAAACAATCCATATTATACCTATCCAATCCTTTCTTAATGTTGCACTCAAGTCATACTCAAAATACCCCTTGAATACATTCCAAAATTTAACCACCCTATTGCTGAATGAATGCCTTCTTACATCAAGATGCATCTTTCTTCTTAAATTTTCTTACTATGCTCCTTGGTCTCCCGTCCGTGCTCTATAAGAATTTATTGATCTCGATTATAATATATGTAAATATTTTTGTAGACTTGTACATGTCCCCTCTGGGAATCGCCTTTCTACAGAAAACGATTCCTACCCTCTTCCACCTCTCTCATAGTTTACCATCAATCCCTAAAAGTACTCTGTGTCTCTACATTCCTCTCTCTAGCATATTTAAGTTCTTAAAAGGGACCCAAACTGTGCACTAATTCTCTATACTGCTGCATAGCTATTTACAGTTTTCTAAACTTTCTGCTCTTGTAAAATCATCATTACGATTTGATTAGCCCGCTCTATAGCTTTAATTCTTGCTTCAAACACTGATTAGTACTTTCAAAATTACTGTTAAATTCACACCTAAATCTTTTTTCTGGTCCACAGACTCAAGCCAATCACTCATCATATCGTAGTTTAAAAATTTTATTTGAGGATTAAATGATGAAGAAACTTAATTCATTCATTCACTTGCCACTTATCTGCCACCCAAGAAGTTTATCAAGACCATTTTGAATCTTATACATCCTTCACTATTCCTAACTGAAGTAGCCACTTTGTATCATCTTGCAAACTTAGCAATCTTGCATTTAATCCCTGTTCCTGACAATCATTTAATATAGGTAAGTATGAGGAACAATAGTTACTCCACACTGAACCCTGTGGGACATCACTCTTCACTATTTCCCATGATGACATTGCCATTAGTTGTACACACTGTTGTTTTCGATTCCACAACCACTTTAATCCAACCATGTACCACTCCACCTAATTTGCAATAACTTCTTCCTACACCGTATGTGGGGAAAGCTTATCAAAAGCTTTGCTAATATCGATTGATATAATAATAAAACTTGCAGCTTTTGATAAGGTTTCCACATAAGGCTGATGAAGAGTTATTGCAAGTCAAGGCCCAGGTGGCAAACCATACCCCTCACAAAACCTAGCCATTCACTCCTATTATGACACTTTTCTTCTCGCTCTTCAAAACTCGCATTTCTCTCCTCCAGACATTCCTTTCTGACTCTATACACTTTTTCTTCG
Source organism: Trachelipus rathkii (assembly GCA_015478945.1). Lineage (NCBI taxonomy): Eukaryota > Metazoa > Arthropoda > Malacostraca > Isopoda > Trachelipodidae > Trachelipus > Trachelipus rathkii. The sequence continues at coordinate 3,009 of JABUQX010103492.1, forward strand.
GTCTCTCAGTCGGTCAATTCCCAGCACACTTTCCACTATACAAACTGCTTAACCAACTGACTATCATACATCCTTTCCACAATGAACCAATCCATACAATGTAATTTATTATTCTCTCATACCCTTTCTTCACATCACGACAACTCTCTAATGAGTTCATTTCTCATTTATCAATTCTCTCACATCTAACACGCTTCTAAGATTGTCCATTCTGAACACATTGTAGCTTAGATCTATAACCTCTATATTTCAGACCATAGTCCTATTATATATACTTTTAATAGCAGGCTAACAACATACCACGTAAGATCCCTAGCATACTCAAGACTTAGTCCGTTTATAACATCCACAAAAAGATTGAATTGCTCAGCCACCTTTCCTGCCATTGCACAAACTTTTCTACTTCAGTCTGCATCATCGTTCCAGTTTGCATCGTATATATGATATTCTATAAGTTAACTTAGACCTGTTTCAGCTGCTCACATTCTAACATAACTTCACACTGAGGACTGTCCTCACATACAACCATAACCTTGCTCTTATCTACGTTTATTTTTCAAAACCCCTCCTTTTACACACCTGGCAAATCTCTCATACCAATCTTCTTAAACTCTTCAGATTTGCCACATCAAAACCAAATCATTCCGCATATAATAGGAGGGGTACCCTCCACTTCTTCCATGCTCCATCATTCTAACACATCCCCCTGCACCCTTACCTCTAATTTTCATAACGCCATCCACACCACAAAATTGGAATAACCAAGAGAATAAACAAATCCTACCATCACTCCTGTATAATATTAGATACTCAATCACTTTTGATTCATTTTTTTATCAATGTACGACGCTTCACTATCGACATACAAATTTTGATTCATCCAAGCAGCCTACCACAACCCATTATTTCACTAACAGATTCCACAGAGCTTCTTTATTATCCTATTTTGCACCTATTAAATCGAGTAAGAATTAAATATAATTTTATTCTTCTGGTCTTATTTTAGACCTCCATCATTGCTTCCAAAGTAAGAGATTTGATCCACACATCCATCTACCACTTCTAAATCACCTTGTTCTTCCACCAATGCGCACTGTCAGTCACTCGACGCCAATCTTTCGACCAATTCAGTTTATATCTTCTACAACACTTCAATAAGCTATTCCCCCTATAATTCCTACAGTTAAAAGTATTCCCCTTAACCTTATATTAATGCTGTCTCACAATCCCTCGGAATCTATACTCTCCATACAAACGTTTATGAACACAACTTCCAATCAATCAATCACCATCTCGCCTCCATTCTTGAATCATTTAAATAGTAATTCCAGCTATATTTTATCCTTTGCCATTTACTTTCTCACTGTATCAATTATGGTCTGCCTTACCAATAACTCATCCCCAAAATACCTATTCTTGCACCATCAAACCAACAACATTCACTATCACCTTCATTCATTAGTGGTGCCAATGTTATGCAATTTTCGAAGTGTTACCTCCACACTCTCATTCATTTCATCAGTTACGAAGCACCATCCCTATTCATTATTCTATAGAGATTCCCCTTATCTCATTCGTAATCTTTATATATAGTATATAATATAATATATATATATAATATATATATAGGTATAATATATATATATATATTAATATATATATATATATTATATATATATATATATATATATATATATATATTATATATATATAATAATATATATATTATATATGCCTATATATAATATACTATAATATATAATATATATATATTATATATATAATATATATATTATATATATATATATATACTATATATAATATATATATAGCTATATTATATAAATATATATTATATTATATATAAGTATATATATATATATATATTAAATATATTATAATATATTATATATAAGGATTGACTTATGCAATTATTATGCACCTTCCTAGTCCGGATCCTAAGTAGTATCTACCTAGAGAAGTTACACTCTT
>JABUQX010103492.1:10000-20000 GCA_015478945.1 Trachelipus rathkii
GACTGCAAATACACTGTTTCAGACAGGCGTTGATGAATAGTGGAAAAAAACCTTGCGCTTGGAACATCGGTTGGTGATATTCCCTGGAAAAAAGTCTTGCTGCAGAACTTATTGCCGCGTGCGCATCCCATACATTTAGATGTCATGTCAGCTTAGTTCAGAGTATGGAATATCTATGTGGTAATTACGTTCCATATTATCAATAATGAAAGAAACACGCAAGAAACACACTACGAAGACATATGAGTTACCTTGTAATGCCGTACACAGAAGAGCACAGTGCATTTAATTGTATACAGTATTTGAAATGCTTCCGCATTTACAAAATATTTTTAATAGGAGAGAAATTATTACCAATTCATTGTTATTATTTAAACGAGATGTTTCCAATTAACTAAAATTTACATTCTCCCCTGAATACATCATCATTTATAAATGTTAAAAGTTCTGAAAGGCATACAACAATAGGGGTTTTTTGGTTCCTTAACATTTTAACAAGCTAAGTCATCCACTTTCATGGAATTTCGCCAAAAACCTGTTTTAATTTAAAAATTTATAGTAAAGTTTGATTATCGTTCTTTTTTGTGGTCATTACAGCTACAACCAGACAGTACTCACCCAAATAGTAGGTTTTGTAACCTAACTTGGTTTCGTAGATACAAAAAAATATTTAGTAAAAAAACACATAGAGACAGCCAGATAACGGAAAACTAAGCAAGTTACGTCATTACCTTTATAAGGAACTGCTTTATAATTTATTTTTTTTTTGCATTTCTTACACTAAGTCTTAACCACACTAATACACAAGCTTCCCTTTAAACCATTAATTTCTGGATCACCCTGTTACTATATATTATATATATACATACAACTCACTATATATATATATATATATATATATTATTATAACTTTCACAATATATATATAACTATATTGATATATTATATATACATTATCTATATATATATATATTATATTTATATATATATATGATATATATATATAGAATATATATATAGTATAGTAAGGTATATATATATATATATATTATATATATATATATATATATATTATATATATATATATATATATATAATAATATATAATATAATAATATATAATATATATATATATATATATAAAGTGTATCTTTGTTAAGGAGTAGTCATTCTTGCGCAAAGTCAAGTTGTTTTTCAAAGATAATTGTCAATTTTAGTAATGGTGTCATATAGGCCTTTCTTATTCATATTTTTTTTTTTTTTTTTTTATCATGATGCCGACCACTCACGGGTCAATGCCCTTTTTCAAACGAGGGGCGGGCCAAATAAAATAAATAAATAAATAAACATTACATTAGAAAAAACATTAACATAAATGGAAAGTAAGACCGCAGACCCCTGTCCCTTTGCGGTAAAGCAAATCTCTTAGGTGAGCACAGACGTGGATTTTAAAAAGAGGAAGATTGAATATAGGCGGGGAAAGATAAAAGAAGGGGAGTTTCCCAACAAAAAGTATTGTGGCTGGAAAGAAGGAGCTTACCAATGAGTGATCTTGGTCTCCATATCACTGCAATATTCATTGAGAGAAAGCGCCCTCTTGTTTACGTAGGGGACGTGCGGCACGTGGCTGGAGGAACTGCGAGAGGTCATTTCACTCCGAGGCAGCCTTCGTTGTATACCTATGAAAGATGATAGGCGCCTGATCACGATGCAGAGAAAGAGGGTCAAGGGAGTCAGAAAGTAGGGACAGTTCATAGAGCTCTTAGCCTTCAGCCTTCAGACTCTATTCCAAAGGAGGCGTGAACTGGAACCACCTCCAAATGTGGGAAACAGTATTCATACAGGGGAACTAAGAACTTATATAACTGGAGCATTATCTGAGCAAGAAGAAAAAAAATTCTAGGCAATATGAAACAGAATTCCTAGCTTTTTTCGAGGCATATTTCGCAACCGACGTGAATTGAGGTTCTCCAAGAAATCAACTATTTACATTTAATCTTAATGTTTGATGTTGTTTTAGCGGTAGACATTAAGTAGCGCAAGGAATAGGAAGTTGGGAGTATTTTAGAGGAGGGAGATATTGAAGATATTATGAGTTTTCAACGAGTTGAAACTTACACATCATTATATTATATCTGTTTATAATATTAGTTATTGAGTTTGACTTAATACTTATTACTACAGCAAGACAAGAAAAATATTAAAATAATTTTTTTATCGCTTAAATAATTAATCCCGTTTTCTATAATAAATTATTTAATAAAAGTCTAGTTATACTCTCAATGAATTATAACTAATTTTATTTTCAAAACTACTTTTTAACAAAATATGATAGGTCCCTGGCAGGAGAAAAGCCAGACTAGTTGGACCCGGCCGGATGATTCCTTAAAAAGGCCCGGAACTTCCAGCCAAGCCGGAGATCGCGGTGCATCCCTAATATACGGTATATTATATATTATTATAATATATATTATTATATATATATATAATATAATATAGTATATATATATATATATTATATATAGTTATTATATATATATATATATTATTATCAGTATATATATATATATATATAATTTATTATATAGTATATATTAAATTATATTATATATCATATATATATATAGTATATAGTATATATATATATATATATATAATATATATATATATTATATAATTTGTAATCTTTATTAGAAACATAAGAAATATACCCGTTTTTCTGGTATAGACAAATATTCAATCTGCAGGTAGGTAAAATGCTCAAAAATACCCTTTTGGAACTTATCCTTTCACTACACCTTATTAGCTAATTCTATTTCATTCATCTGCAACAGCATTGTTCAAGAGTGTCACCAAAGAGCATGTGAGGAACTCTAACCATACGCTTTATCTTTCTGTTCCTAACTGAAAACATTTTATTTCTGAGGTAATCAAGTCAATCATTGAAAATATATCTGAATTTAAAAATTAAATTGTAACTATTATATACATAACATATATACGTGAGTGTTATATTTATAGAAACTCTTCTTAAAAAGAAAACAAATCCACTCAATAATACTTACAGTACTTAATTGAACATCAGGGAAAATGATTCATCCTCACCTGTAAATTTTTTGATTCACAAAAAGCGAAAATTTAAAAAACAAATGATGTAACTGAATTTTTATTTTTTGGTACTAAAGTCTTTAAATTTCAATGTTTTGCATAAAATAAATTTAATTATAAAGAACAATTCAAAATTTTCGTTTTTTTAAGTAAATTTTTGGGCCAAAACTTAATTTTTTCAATGCCCTTCAGACAATAATCTATATTTTGTCTGAAAAATTCCAACTAATTGGACAAAGTATAATTTAAAGGTAAGTGGTTTCATATAAAACAAGGTAAATTTCTTTTTAGTATTCAAGAAATTGATGTTTTTTTTGTGTTTTTTTTGAGTCAGGTAAAATGGATCACTGCACACGGGGAAAATGGATCTTGTATTCTTAAAGTATCTTTTTTTTTTTTTTAAATACATTCCCCTACTTATTTTGCATTTGTTGTTATTTATATATGACATATATCGATTGTTATGCATGCTATTATTTTATTAATTATATTTAATGAATTTCACATAGGTACTGTATAAATATACTTACTTTGTCAACCCCCTTCTACAAAAAATGGGCTACCTCAAGATATTGTGCCACCACAGCAGAGTAAGCCTAGAGATGTTAGAGAAAATGTAGTGAAGTTGTGCATGATGTCTGTTAAGTCACACCAGTCTAGCAAGAGATGTTCTGTGTCATTGTTAGCTTGGGAAAAACATCTATGGCAGTGGGGGAGGGTGCTTTATTGATTCTAAATTTGTATTCTTGAAGGAAGGGATGGTGCCCACTGCCCAGCATGAAGACGGGACAGCATTATGAGGGTTTGACAGTCCAAAGTTTGCTCCATTGGGGATATTTTGAGTGGACATTGTATGGGAGACTACTTTTTGGTTGAATTTAAAAATCTTTTTTAGTATTTATTTAATGTTAAGGAAAACTCATTCATAAGAATGAAAACAAGAGTATTATAAGTCCCAAAAACAAGTAAACAAGTATTCTCGTAATACAAGAATCATCTCCAAATTGTTTTTTTTAATTTTTTGTTTATTATTTTTGGTAGAAAATTTTTATGTTGCATCTTTTTTTTTTAATAACAGATTTGAGAGCAAATTAATGATTTAATCATGATAATTTAGATATAGGTATATTAACCATACTTGAAGAGGGTTAATATAACTATAAAATATTTGATGATAAAAACCAGTTTCCAGAAACTTTTAACAAAAGAAATAAACCACAAAACCCTCAATAATAGGTAAATGGGGATATATACTGGTATTTATTTGAATAAAAGGGGGAATGAATGTGTATTTGTAAAGGTAATAATATGAATTTTAGATTTTAATCAATGAAAACAACTTTATAATTATGTACCTATAATGTGGAAAAGAAAAATTTAAAATTATATGAATTGAAAATTATTATTAAGTCTGGAAGAGCACTTGTTAAATTTTTTTAAAACAATTTAATTAATCCTACAAGGTATACAGTATATACATTATTTAATTCAATTTATATAGGTATATTTTTTTATTGTTTTTTTTTTCCCAAGTTTTTTTTTTTTATGGCTGAAGAAGTTTCTTCCAGGTCTTTTTGGAAGTTTTTCTGCAAGTAAATTTAATTGCAGGCTTTGCTTTATTTTTATTTTGTGCTTAGCATGCTTTTGGCCTTAATCCCTGAATAATTACATGACAGTTGAAGACTTTCTTTTGTGCAAGTTTATCTGTTATGTTGGATAATTATCTCTGAAGTAATTAATTCACACATTTCCAACAATCACTCATTACAATTGGAAAATCAGACAAGAAGACAAATTATTCAACATTCTATTGTGGATAGTTCTCTTCATTAAACCTAAGAAGGATGAGGAAAAGAGAGTAACTCTAGTAACCCATCTGGGTTATAGGAGAAGAATCTTGAACAAAGAAGAAGGATTATAATAAACGATAAGCTTAAAATTATTAGTATTGTCAAACACCTTTCACTCATTTTCTTTCTACACATACTATCTTTATGTCAAAATGCAATATCTAAGCCCCACTTCTTAAAAATCTCTGTACGCTTTTTTTCTATGGTAGTCAGCAGATGAGAAAGTGACGTAAATGTAGCCTGGATAAGCTAAATAAATTGAAGGAAAGTTGAGGGAGGGAAAGAAAGGCAGGAGTGAATAATCAGGGAATAGAAGTTGATATTGATAATAAGATATTGCCAAGTACTTACATAAAGAATCTAATTTCTGTAAAATAAAATACAATAGTTAAAAGAGATGACCCCGATCTTCTGGCATTAAGACTAAACCAAAGAACATGATTGGTTACTTTAGTGATTTGTATAGCCTATATTTGTAAATATTAAATTAGTGTAAGATATAACTATTAAAAGAAAAATCAATGATTATCATTTCCTTGAGAGTAAGAGCTATTTGATAACTTTAATAATTAGAATTTAAAAATAGAAAAGTAATTAAACCTTAGATTGAGAAAAGATTAAATCTAAATTTTATATTAAGTATAGTATAAAACAAAGTAAATTAAGTATAGATTAAAGTAAAATAAAAATTAAGAAAAATAAACATAATAAAAAGAAGGTTGGTAAGTTGAGGTGGTGAAAATAGCATGAGTAATTACCAAAGATTAAAATAAGGACATGGAGAATCCATACAGTCATTATATTACATCTCATTGACTTATCACTTATACTATACTCTTATATTAGATTATTCTAACGTCTAACCATCGTCATATCCTCGAGCATTCCAATTATTATTATCTATTCTTCTATACATATATCATTAATGAATACACGCGCAATTTGCCGCAAATTATACCTGTGCTCAATTCTCTCTAGTGTTCAAATTTTTGTACACGTCATTGTAATCAATAAATATCCACTACATTCATTCACAGTATGCACTTTTATATAAAGCAGTACTCCCTCAGTTTGTTTTCTCCCCACATGCTATTCCATATACTAAAGAACATATGATTCAGACAAACATTACTAATAATTAACTATGATCATTCACATAACTCAGTCACATTGAATTTGAGACTAAAAAACAAAACAAAATAAATAAAGAAAAAAAATAAATTGCATTAATCAATTTTGACTGAAAGATGTATCACAAGGTAATTACTATTGTGTAAATATCATATAAATATGTACGGTATACCTATAAATAAGAAATGACTTTAACTCATTTAAATTTAAATATATAGGACAGGAAGTAATTAAAGCGACTTTTTTTATTTATTTTTTTAGTAATGTTTGGTAAAAAAAAGGGTGAAAGTAGTGAGGGGTTGCTCTAATATATTTTATAGTGATGTAATTATAGGTATATATGTTAGAGATATGAAAGTATATATAAGCAATTGCCTTTCATAAACTACTATTAAAGTTTTACAACAGCATTTTATCATAGCAAAACTCAAATACCACAGAGGAAGATGACAGTGAATATCAGAGATAAAAGTGCTCTTAGCCAACAGGACTCTAGTTTAAAAAACATTATTGTAAAACTATGTCTTTAGGAAAAAAAGTTACAGCCTTTTAAAGTTTGGAAAAATTCCATAGGATTTTCTTTTTCTTATAGTTGAACTGACCTGAATTCCATCTTAGAAATTCGGAAAATATAGCCAACACATATATTAACTTTGAACACCTTGAAGCAATAATATATGTAAACAGTGAGGCCCTCCATGGTGCTGATTTTTTCAGCCCAGTTATGGGCAGCTTCTCTGTTAGTAATAAGCCGTGGTGGGTATACCTTGTAAAATATCATCACTGAGATTCATATCTAAAAAAAAAATAAATACTTAATATATATATTATATATTATAATTAATATAGATTATATATAATATATTAAAGTAAATATATATATTAATATATCGATTATATATATTAATAAGTAATAATATAAATATATAATATATATATAGTATTATAATATCTATATAATAATATAATATATATTATATATTAATATATAATTATAATATATTATATTAATAGCTTATAATATATATATATACATATATATATAAATATATTATAATTAATATATATATATTAAATATATATATATGATATATATATTATATATAATATATATATATATATATATATTAATATATATATAGATATATATCATATATATATATATATATTAAGTATATATATATATATATATTATTATTATTATATATAGTATATTATATAATATATAGTATATATTATATATATATATATATATATAGAAGTAGCTTACTCTATCTAAAATATCTGGCACACATGGATTGTCGGTCCAACCACAACCATTTTAAATTTTGCGAATATATTCTGAAGATACATACACACATATAATAATAACGACTATATGTTATAGTTTTTTACCATATGTATTGGTAGTTATATTCCGTATTCCATTAGAAAGATTTTCGATCATAAATTGGAAGTACTGCAAAGGAAACTTATGTCTATGTTTCTCAACACCATCTACATAAAAAAAAAATAATAAAAAACATTAAAAAAGATTATGATTTAGTTTTATAAAATAAAACAATTTATGTTTTTATATAAAAAATATTAACAAAGATGTTGTCTTGGGGATAAATATATGCATCCCAATGTGAGTACGCTTGTTTGCTGAATTACTGCAGTGTGCCGTATTTTTATTCATTCATATTTTTGCGTCTTATAGTCTCATCAATTAAATATTCTATGTTAGGAATCATAAATAAGTGGCGAAACTGCTGTAAACTTATTTACAGTAGTCAACAATTTAACTAATTCTTTCCTCAAGCATCTAAAATTGACAAAGGAGATTTTAAATAAAAATATTACAAAATTTAAACATTTTGATAGCTTATTAAATTTTGAAAATTAGTATTTATATAATAGTTTTCTAAAAAATTAAATCTTAATCCTAAGCTGTCAAAATCCTAGCTGGAAAACAATATAATATATATATATTATAATATATAATGGTATATTATTATTATAATATATATATCATATATATATAATATATATAATATATTATATATAATATATATACTATATATATTATATATATATTATATTATATATATTAATATATATTATATATAGCCCTGTTTTTGTTTTACATTTAATATTTAAATTTATTAATTCGATCAATTATATCCCTCGTTAAATTTTCATACACGAGACAATTTTTTGGTCACTTCTATGACCATCATATCTGCTTTAAACAGTTCGCTCTCTTTAGCTTTAGACTGTTAAGCATTTAACAATGAACCAAACTGATATGAGATACATCCCCTCCTCACCTTCAAACTATCTTACTCTCTACCACTATACCTGCGATACTATTCTCTCGCACAATAAATAATGAGACTTTCTCCTAGTGAAATCCACTTGCCGCAATATACATTATCTGAGTGTGACAACCTTGACTTGGTATCGCTCTGGTTATCGTGAAATCTCTGGACAACCCACATTTTGCAAAGGAATCGTCATTCTCTTGATCATCACTTTCTGGAACTGTCCAATGTTATACACTTGTGCATCCAATGTAAGGCTAAGAGGAAAATGATCATGCCAATCAAACTCACAACATGGATTTAGACAAAAACACTCGACAACTACTCTCCCAACCAATTTAACAGCAATTAATCAAGTGTCTTGTCTGGCTTTAACCTCACAAATCCCCTCCTTCTCACATCACACTCCTACTAATCAAAATATGTTTCCAAAATAAATTATATACTACCTACTTATTTAATACGTTTAATACCATTCATTAAATTATTAACAATACTGTATTTTCAATTTGTTCACTTTAAACCAAATATTTTCTTTGTAAAGCTTTAAAACGTCATAGAAGCATTGTAATATTCTCAAACATTGAAACTATACAATGGAGTCCCCCAATCTACTATACTCTCACCCTCCCCCCCAAAAAAAAATTGATTTGAACCAAACAACCCTGTATTTAATGCATGGTAATAAATACCTATCTTACATGAGGAATCATAATTCCTTTGAAATAAAATTAAGTTGAATGAACCTTACTTTTTTTAAAATAAAGTACAATACCATATCTGACATTAAACTGATGTAAATAAAATGTATAAACAATTTAATATTCACTGAAATGTCAATAAATTCAAATAAACTCTACCTCTGTAATGCAAATAATAATATGTTCTTTATTTAAATATAAAATTTCAAACTTTACCTTTTATGCTACAATACAAATCAATGATTAAAAAATTAACATACATTTAGTTTCTTAATAATTAGCTATATCATATGATATTCAGAATCTTATGCAAACAAGTAAATTTACAATGCTTAATAAAATATACTTCACTTTATGCTAATACCTTTACAGCAGAGTTGAAAAGAAGACTAAAAATGAACAAGAGAGAGTTTTAAGAATAGGCATATGTTACTACATAGACACAATCTTTTTTAAAGGATATTTATAAATTCCTTTAAATTTTAATACAATATAAGTTATAAAAAACAAATATTCTTTTGGCTATGCAGATGACAACGATAATGGCGATTTTAACAAAGCAATAAAAAATATGAAAATGTACACAAACCTCAATGACAGAACTTCAACATTAGGAAGATTTCTAACAACAGATACATTTGTTAATTCACTCCCCCTGAAAAGAAGAAAAATATACTTATAAAAAATAGTGAAATAATACTTTTAAAAACCAGCAAAAGTTTTTAATGTTAAGTCAAATATTAAAGGTAAATTAAGCAAGCCAATTTATGATAAACTAGATTTTCCTTAAGCTCTTTCAGTAATTCAGTTTTGCATTATATTTGTTCTCACCAGTGACAGACTCTTTCACATTTAAAAGTTAAAAGAGGATAAAAAAAAATATAAATTTATAAGTTAAAATATA
>JABUQX010103492.1:22500-27500 GCA_015478945.1 Trachelipus rathkii
AATATATATATATATATATATATATATTACATATTATATATAATATTATATAATTATATATATATATATATATTAATTATATATATATAATATATAATATATATACTATATATATATATAAAAAAATTAGAGCACTTCAATCCAATGTTGGACCTATTTGAATGTGTACATGTGTGCGTTTGTACCTTTTCGCGGCAAAACTTCCCTCCAAAAAGCAAAACTAATATAATTCAGAATATAAAATATAATTTAGGCATTTTCCTTCAAAATTAGTACTAGGGAAAATACTAAAAGTATTTGTAATTATAAAAATAAACTTAGTTCAAAGTCATATTATATGTTTAACTTTTAGGGGGAAAATTTCCCCGCGAAAAGGTACACACGCACACCATTCACACACAAAACGGTTCGAAAATTATAACATTGGGATTGCAATTATTATAATGCTACTTTAAAAATTGTACTACAGTTCAAGTAGTTATCGTTACTATAATAATTATAATTACCGTTACTTTAGTAATTACAATAGATTTCAACACAACACATAATGACATTAGCTGCGTTTCCAGAAGCCCGAGAGCAGCCCGTGTGCAAAATTGACTCGGAAACGCTTCGAATTGAAAAAAATTACATTAACCAATCAGAGAACAGGAAATTTGAGTACCTGGAAAGGCGGCCGCAGGCGCCTTTCGGATCAGCGACAATTGTTTACAACAAATACTCTATACTTTAAATATGTATCTATTTATGATACGATATATTAGTAATTTAGTATCCTTATAAATATTAAAAAAAATTGGCAAGCCATTTCCGACACAAGTTTTGTAAAAAGATTTGTTTGTAAACAAAGTATTCTTCCGCGCAGCCCGCCTGTTTATTAATTCCCGAAATAGAGGATTTAACAACGGGCGTCTGACTTTGACGTTTACGTGACGTAGGAGTGCGCAAACGGGATCTGGAAACGATGCATGTGCGCCTGTGTGCCCACCCGGGCTGCAGTCGAGCTTCTGGAAACGCAGCTATTATGTATACCAAAATAAGAAATTAAAAATAATTTCCTGCTTCCTTCCTACTGTTATTTTCTTTGTTTACATTTTTTGTAAAGAACGTGCTAAATTCAGCAAGCAGGGGAAATAGCAACCTTACAGAATTTTGGAAATTCTTTATGCTTGGTAAGCATTTTTTGAAATTTTGCTCTAAGGGCATGGTCCAATTTGAGCTCCATGAAAATCCCACTATAGCCCCTACCTAAAAATGGACATAAAATTTTTATTTTTCAGCCAATTTTGATAAAAAAAAAAAACATAAAAAAAAGAAATAATAAAAAACCCAGCTTTTTCTGACCTCTCAAACGTCATTTTCTAGTGTTTTTCTGTGTCTGTAGTAATTTCCTTTGTATTTGCATTTTTGAAAACCTATGTTTTTAGAAATATCGATTCAAAATCTACATTTTTTTGAAATGACTTAAAACTTGAACTATACATAGATGAGTCCATTACCCACAGAACGGACAGATTAGAGTTTTGGTTTTTGAACCCAGATCCGTGCCAGATCTCATTGAATTTCAAACCCTAGTAGGTTACACTACTCAAAGTTGGCCAGTTCATAAATGTTTTTATTTTTTTTAAATAATTTTATGTTTTAAATACAAAGTTTTTAAATAAAAGATATTTAAGTGGGGCTGATGTTAAGGCCATGCCACGACCATGTATAATTAAATAAATATAGTTTTACTTTATAATGATTTATCCTTAGTTTATTTTATTTTCTTGTTTTATATATTTACTATGTATTCATAAACATATTTATCTTCTAGTATATTTTATATTTGTGTATAACTGTATTTAGTATTTTTACTTATTTTATTTTATATTTTTTATTTAATTTTTTTTTTATTTTATTTTATTTTTATTTTACTTTTTTTTATTTTTTTTTATTTTTGTGTTTCATATGCATATATATTATTTTCCATATAGTTAATCATTTACTTATATTTTAATCTATTATATTAATTTTATGATTTAAATACAAAGTTTTTTTTAAAACCAAAAAATTTGTTAAGTGGTGCCCATGTTAAGGGGACAACACCAAGAACATGTACTATAAATACATTAGCTACCCTATTATAGGGTAAACTTTGCCCTACTCTTTTTGGTTTTGAAATCGAAAAATTGCGCTATTTTTTTCTGGTAATGTTATCAGGATGAAATAGTTATTATATATATATATATAGTATATTTATATATATATATATATATATATAATATATAAATATATATATATATATATATATTATATTATATATTTATTAGTGATGGGACGATTATGAAATTTTTGCCGAATGACGATGACGATTAGAGCAAATTTTGACGATGACGATGACGATTAATTGAAAAAACCTATTTTAAAAATTTCTTTCTCTCTCTCTCTCTCTCTCTCTCTCTCTCTCTCTCTATATATATATATATATATATATATATATATATATATATATATATATATATATATATATATATATATATATATATATATTAAGGCTGTAGACAGGGGGGGTAGGGGGTTCAACCTCCCGAAATTATTTTAGCGATCAAAATTTTTGATTCCTTAAGTCTCATAATAATAATAATAATAATAATAATAATAATAATAATAATAATAATAGTAATCAATAAAATGAAAAGTATTTATTAATGGAAATGCAGGAGACATATTTGTGGTCCGTAAACGATTTCCTTAAAGGTCAAGTGGCTGTTTCTCATACATGTATAAAAATATTTAGACCAGGGACTTAATAAATGTAAGGTTTCCAAGCTTAAATGTAAGGTTTCCAAGTTGGCAGATGATAGCAAATTGGCTACCTCAGTAAGGAATAATGATGGATGTATAAAGATTTAAAAGATAAGGATGGAGCTGTAATCGTCGAGGGATTGAGCAGGTTCATTCATTCTTCAGCTAAATCCTTTTCTTTCCTCATTCATTCCTTCTAAAATAATTTCTTTCTTTTCCTCATAATCCATGGCTCGATCGTGCTTGCTCTCCTGGCCATTCCAGGCTAGAGACAGTGGCTATCGGGGGTGGAAAAGTTCTCATTCTCTAATCACTCTCGCTAATTTTCAATAGTTGCAAATCGTGCACGGGATACTCTTCGACGAGCAAGGGGCCTTCATCAAAGGAAAGTGGCTAACTTCTTGGTTCTCCTACTGACAATCTTTCATCTCTAGCAACTTTTGTAAATCTGCTTTTCCTCCACTTATCCTCCGCTTATTCGATCTGATCATTGTGTTGCTAATTCTCCAACTGAAAAGGCTAATCTCTTCGGCCCCTCGCTCAACTATATTCTCTAATCTCTATACTAGCACTTTCCCTCAGCAGTTGAAAGCTCTCACATGTCCAACCTATTCCGAAAAAGGAAGCCGCTCTGATTCCTTCTAAACTATTGCCCTGTAGCTCTCACTTGTATTCTATTTAAGATCTTTGGAAAACCCTTCTCAACTCAATTCTTAAATCATCTGGAAACTCACGATCGCCAGTACGGCCCTCGTTGCACGAAGTCTACTGGCAAATATACATTCCTATCTAAGCGATTTATGGTTTTTCGCTCTTAGGAACTACCGGGAAACTTGCGTGGTGGTGCTTGACATATCCAAGGCATTTTGACGCGAGTATGGCACGCGTCACTGCCTCTCCAAGTTCCCCTCCTTTGGGCTTCCTCCTTCTCTTTTGCTTACTTATGTCTAGCTTTTTTCAAAATCGCTCATATCGGCTGTTGTTGACTGGGCGCGATTTCTTCTTCTTTTCTGTCAATATGGGTGTTTCCTCAGGTTCTGTCTTATCTCATACTTTATTCTTACTTTCATTAATGATTTCTCACCTGCACCTCTACTCTATCCACTCGTATCCGATGATTCGACCCTTCATTCTTTAACTCGGATACCAATTCTACTCCCTCTTTTACTTCTATTGCCTCTCGTCTTAAATTCTTTCCAGAATTTTATTCTCGCTGATAGATAGAAATAACTTTGTGAAAAATTCAATTCTTTAAAAACCCAACTTCTAACAAATCTCCTTCTCCAAAAATACCTTCTAACTTCCTATCTCTTTCGACGGTTCTGTGTTCTCTCTTTTGACAATATAAATATCCTTGGACTTACATGAACAAAAAAATGTCTTGGAAACTCACATCACAACGGTTGCTAGGGCGGCCTCAAAAGACTGGAAGTTTGGTTTAGACTGTGAGACTTTCCTCTTTTCTCAGTTGCTCATCTATACAAGGTCTCAATCAGCCCATTATATGGAGTACTGCCTCTCATATCTGGGGGGGGGGGCTCTAAGTTTCAGCACGGCTTTTTGGAGAGGGTCGAGTCAGACGGCAAAAAAGGCTTATATACTGTTCTAGTACTTCCAGTTCACTTGACCCTTTATCTTGCGACGTGTTCTTTTGGTGCTTTATCTCTATCCTCATAGGTACCGCAGCGGCAAGGTGTTCGAGGGAAACTTATCACTGGCGTACCACCACCTTTACGACGCCTTCGTAGCACAAAGGGTGCTGTATCTGCGCACGAGTATTGTGTTGACATTGGTAACTCCAGGCTAGTTTGCTATGGTGCTTCCTTCTTTCCCACCACCTCTTTTCTGTGGAATTCTCTTCCATCTTTTGTATTTCCTACTGAATTTAATCTCCTTCACTTTAAAGTCTGCGTCTGGTGCTTCCCTTCTGGGTAATTTGCGCTAGAGGGTGAACTTTTGAGAGTACTACACCCACTCCTTGAATAGGGCTCTGCCCGTGAGTGGTGGTGACAACTGTAAAAAAAAATCCTTGAATGGGCAGATATGTGGCAAATGAACTGAATCTCCCATTACCCCCATCCTAAACATCATTCAGAATATCCCAGAAAATCGTACTCTCTTCAACATTACCCTCAGATGGATCATATGTCACAACACACACAAATTTTGACCTTTTCAAACGTAAATTTAAACATTAGAATTGTAGTACTCAC
>JABUQX010103492.1:30000-32180 GCA_015478945.1 Trachelipus rathkii
TTTTTTATCTTTTTGAATCACTTACCAGTGTCTCAAAAGACGTTTTATAATTGTCTACGTATTCACTAATTTATTCCACAAAGTAGTCAATCAGATAATATTGACAAATCTTTTATCTCATCCATCTCTCATCTTTTATCTTATCCAGGCTTTATATATGTATATATATATATATATATATATATATATATATATATATATATATATTTTTTTTTTTTTTATATATTTATATTTATATTTTTATATATTTTATATATATATATATATATATATATATATATATATATATATATATATATATATATATATATATATATATATATATATATATATATATATATATATATATATATTATTTTTATTTTTTACAGATTTTATCTAAGATTATTAAGAAAATCTGTAATTAATTTCCATTCTGGATATTATGTCTTACTTTAAGATTAAAGTAAGCGATAATAGTAAAGCTGAGCGTCTTTTGTGCGCTAATGGGAATACATTACTATCAAGAGGAAACGTAAAGAAAGGTTCAAAGTATTATAGCACAAAGCCTTTACTGGATCATCTTGAAAAGAAACATAAAACCACATATTTGAAGATAAAAGAAATATCACAGACACAACAGATGATGATCCATGTCCATCCATATCATCAATTTCTACCTGTATTAAAAAAAGATTTCTTCAGCCTACACTGTTTGAAATAACTGAGAAAACAAAGATTTGGGACATTAATGATAGAAAAAGCACAGATATTCATTCCAAAATTGGGGAAATGATTGCTGTGGGCAATCTGCCATTTTCTTTTGTGGAAGACATTGGATTTAAAAGTTTAATAAATCACGTATGTCCACAACATAATATTCCATCAAGGAGGTACTTTTTAGAAGAGATTATCCCAACAATATATAAAAAGGGTAAATAACAAATCAAATCAAAAATATTTTATTCTCTCTAAAAAGGTTACATGGTTATGTTTACATATTTATATTAATACAAAAATAATCTTATAATAGATGAGAAAAGGGCTACTAGGGAGACGTTTTCGTCCATTGAGCCAAAATAACACTTCAGCTGCAAGAAATTCAAGCAATATCATTAACATCTGATATTTGGACTTCCTCATATAACCATGAAAGCTTTATAAGTATGTCAGGGCATTGGATTGATTAAGATTTTCAAAGGAAGAGTGGAACATTACAATCAGTAAGTTTTAGTGTTTCTTCATTCAGCAGAAAATATATGTCTAAAATGTGAGGAAATACTTAAGAGCTGGGATTTAAAAAAAGAAAATATTCATGTTGTCCTAACAGATAATGCATCAAACATTACAAAAGGTATGAGATCGACAGGTGTTATAAATGAGACATGTTTTATTCATTCCTTACAGCTAGTAATACATGATGCTATATTTTCTCAAAAATCAGTTAAAGATTTAATTACTTTGTGTAGGAAAATTGTAGGTCATTTTATTAGATCACCAATGGCTACAGCTACAACTAAGTAACTGAAATTCAAAAAAAAAAAAATCTCAAAATTTTGCCAATACAACAGCTTATCGAAGATGTGAACCAAGATGGATTCATCATAATTATATGCCGCAAAGGATATAGAGCAAAAATTGCAATTACTATATATCTTCAAATTCGAAAAAACAATCAAGATATCTTAAATGCAAATCACGGAAGCTAATGGAAGAAATATAATTAGATTGCTACAGACCATTTGAAGAATTAACTAAAATAGCGAGTCATGATATGTAGATTATCTTTTGTTATAAAACTGAGTTAATGCATTGCAAAAATTTTAGCAAAAACTTGAAGGATAGCGGTGTACAAACTATGAAAATGAACATTTAAATTCTGTTACTGAACGATTTGGCACCATTAAAGAGAAGAAACTTTATGTACTTGTAACAGTTCTATAAATCCACAATACAAATTAGCTCCCTTTGATATATTGATCACGAACAAAAAAATAAAAATAAATTTAATGTAAAAGAAGTAAAACTTTTTATAAAAAGCTAAAGAAAATATTACATTATGTTCAGATTCTGATGAACAAAGATGATCAAAATGATCAGTCTCATAAAGATTCACATGAAGAATCTGAAAATGAAACCGCAGATATTGAGAAGGAAACACATCAATTTCTGGACATCTTCTCTCAACAACAACAAAAAAA
>JABUQX010103493.1:10000-12500 GCA_015478945.1 Trachelipus rathkii
AGGGAGGGGGCGTTGCACGCCAAAATTTCATCCACTAGCACAAATTACGCAGATGAGCACAGACTCAGGCTTTAAAGTGAGGGAGATTAAATTCAGCAGGAAACACAGAAGATGGAAGAGAGTTCCACAGAACAGAGGTGGCAGGGAAGGAAGCACCGCAGCGAACTAGCCTGGAGTTACCAATAAAACTCGTTCGCAGACACAGCAACCCTTGTGCTTCGAGGGCATCGTAAAGCTGGTGGTATGCGAGTGATAAGTTCCCTCGAACACCTGCCGCTGCGGTACCTATAGAAAAGAGATAAAGCACCAACATTGCGCCGCAAAGATAGAGTTTCAAGTGAACTGGAAAGTATACAGGACAGTTTATAAGCCTTTTGGCCTTTGACTCGACCCTGTCCAAAAGCCGGGTGAAACCAGAGCCCCCAAGATATCAAAACAGTACTCCATACAAGGGCGGATGAGACATTTGTATAGCTGGAGTAACTGAGAAGAGGAAAAAAAAGTCTCGCGGTCTAAGCAGAACTCCCATTTTCTTTGAGGCTGCCCTAGCAACCGTTGTGATGTGAGGTTTCCAAGACATTTTTTTTGTTTATGTTAAGGCCAAGGATGTTTATATTGTCAACAGGAGAGACGAGAGGACCGTTGAAAGAGATAGGAAAGTTAGGTGTTTTAGAGAGGGAGATTTGTAGAAGTTGGATTTCACAATTCTATCCAGATCAGCGAGAATAGAATCGACGAGAGGCAATTCTAGAAGTAAAAGAGGGCGCAGAATTGAAATGAGTTGAAGAATGAAGGGTCGAGTCATCGGCATGTGAGTTGATAGAGTTAGATGTGCAGGTGAGAAGATCATTAATGAAAAGTAGGAATAAAGTGGGAAATAAGACAGAACCCTGAGGAACACCTATTGACAGAAAAAAAAGTCGCTCCATCAATTACAGCCGATATTGAGCGACTTGAAAGGAAACTACATATAAATAAGCAAGAGAAGGAGGAAACCGGGGAGCTTTTAGAGCAGTGACGCGTGCCATACCGGTCAAATGCTTTGGATATGTCAAGCGCCACCACATAAGTCTCCCCATAGTTCCTAGAGCGGAAAACCATAAATCGGTTAAATAGGAAAGTATATCGCCAGTAGACCTTGAACACCGAAAGCCGTACTGGTGATCGGAAAGAAGAGAATGAGATTCCAGATTGCCATAGAAATGAGAGTTGAGAAGGGTTTCAAAGATTTTAGATAGAACACAAGTGAGAGTTATAGGGCGATAGTTAAAAGGATCAGAGCGACTTCCCTTTTTCCGAATAGGTGGACATGTGCGTGTAGTGATGTACGCTGGGCAAATGCCCAGTGGGCAGGCATTTATAAAATGGGCATTTGTCCAGGCATTTGCCCATTTCATAAATGCCCGCCTAAAAACTGGGCATTTATAAAATTATCAGTAAAATATGAATTATTGACAGCATTTGAAAAACAAAACATTCAAAATATAGTTATTGTTTTCCATATATATATATATATATATATATATATATATATATATATATACTACCATATATATATATATATATATATATATATATATATATATATATATATATATATATATATCATCTACCTTCTCCCCAAAACTGGGGAGTAAGGTGTATTATCATGCACTAGGAAACAAAAGTAATAAGAGGGGAATATAACGCCAAGTCGAAAAAAGCCATTAATACCGCCCCTTTATGCCTTCTAGTCCCTGTCCAGAAAATCCATATAGAGCTTCTGAAGGCAACAGACCCTCAATATTTCATCTCATCAATGTAGGTTCATCCCATGGCCCAGGTGAATTCACAACCTACTCCCCTCACAAAACCTGCCTTTCACCCTATTGTGCATCTTTCTTCTCGCCTCTGCCAAACTCACATTTCTCCTCCAGGCATTCATACTGACTCAATCCACTTTTTCTTCGGTCTCCCAGCCGATCGATTCTCAGTACACTCTTACTAGCCATCAAAACATAGCTTGGCTACCATCCATCCTTTATCACATGACCCCAAACCATCTCAATGCTTTATTTATTCTCTCATTTTATTCTTCAACCCTGCAACTCTCTATTACGTTTCATTCATTCTCACCTAACAGCCCTGTTATCCATGAACACATTGAACTTTAGATCTATACCTCTTATTTCAGACCATAATTTCTCACTACTATGCATTAACACTGGGTAACAACCATACCCCCTCACAAAAGCTAGCACACCCAAGACTTAGTCTCTTTACATCCACCAACGATTTAATTGCACCAGCCACCTTCCTGCCATTCAACTTTCCTACTACACTCTGCATCATCCGTTCCCTTTTCATCCAACATATATGTTAAATATTTAAACTCAGACACTTGTTCCAGCTGCTCACCATCAACATAACTTCACACCAACGGTCCCTCACTCACAAACATAACCTCTATCTACATTTACTTTCGGCCTTCCTTTACCCTGCCAAATCTCTACCTCCTCCC